>CAUHTR010000485.1:0-128644 GCA_959609185.1 Schmidtea polychroa | reverse complement strand
AAACGAAAGTAGATTACGTTTCTGTTGATGAAGAATAAATATCTCAACGGAATTGCGGAAGAATAAATCGGGTTAAGGAGACCACCCCATATTATTAATGCCACTCTTAACAAAGAGATCGTTCCCGTTGGCAAGTGCCAACAGCCTGCGAGGTCCAACAGATGAATGCTTCGAAGAAAATAAACGCACTAAAATAACTTATCATGGATTTAGTCGAAGAGAGAGTTGCCTGTAAATAAGAATGATTTCAAAAAAAAAAAAAAAAAAAAAAAAAAAAAAAAAAAAAAGCATAAAACCAAAACCAATAAACTTACAAAACCAAAAATTCAGAATAAAAAAAGACGAAGGAAATAGGACATGTATATTTTTGTAGAATGACTTATTTAAAAGAAAGAGAATCAACGATTAACGAGAGAAGGTAGATGACCATCCAGAACAAGCCGGAATACGATACCGATCAAACAAGGACCGATGAAATACTATAATAAATGGAGAATTAGCAAGAATTTTATTCAAAACGAAAATCGCAAACCTAAATGTAGAAATTACGAGAGTGAGACAGCAAGTTGTTCAATCAAGACGATTAATAAACACTGTCACGCAGGAAATTTTTGAGTGAAATAAATGAATCGGAAACTTAAAGAACGGAAATAAAAACCTGAGACAGGAGATGTAGAGTTGAGAGCTCAGGCAGTAATCGAATTATTGGAAATCAGAAACAAGGAAGTTGAAGAAGATTGTAAATATCGATCAAGTTTATATCACACAATTGGAAGCACAATACGCTTATGCAAAACACGAAATGCGAGAAAGTAAAAAGGTCGACAAGAGAAACGCAAGACTCCAGGAGGAGATCAAAGAACAAAGAGAGGAAACAGAAAAGCAATGGAAGTTGAGAAAATTACCGGAGAATCTTAAATCAAAAAAACGACGAAGCATGCGAGTATTGCAGACGGCAATAACCATCAAGCAGAGAAAATGGAAAGTAAAGAGAAGCAATTGCAGAAAATACCAGAATTAAAGAGACAGTTGGTGGGCAAGCACACTCGAAGTAATAAACTGAACGAGTTGAGCAAAAGACGAGCACCTGAACCTCCCCGTACAATATAAGGGATGAGGTCGGTGCTCCCATAAATGAGATAAAATAATGTGTAAATAAATTGTAAATAAAGCCAAGTAACTATTATTAACGTATATGTATATGTAAAGATGAGAAGCCTAACCGTGGTGATAATTATAATGACAATGCCAAGAATCCTACAAGCTGAGAATCAATGATTAAATGCCGAAAGAATACCCATACCGAAGAAGATAGCACATGTGGTAGCTTAAATCAATCTGCGAAAAACCCAATGATGAATGCGACAAATCAGTTCAATGTTCGCAATGTCCACCAACAACTGAAAGTTCGACGGAGTGCAAAGGGCTCAGATAATAAAACAATCTTAGAACAAGATGAAAGCTATCAGAACCCAGATAGCAACATTAGCCAACAATGTCAAAGTCAGAAATCGAAGAAAGAACCCAAACAGATCCATCCGCAATGAGAATGATGGTAATAATATTAGAGAAATAAAACAACAGGTAACAGCAACCGCCAATGTAGCGTTCAAGGGAAATTGCGAAATAGTAGTAAAATCTTTAGAGGAAATGAAAGGAAAAATAAACTTCCATCATCAAAGAGGACCCAGCATTAAAAATGGTAACGAAACCTTGAAAGAAAGGACAAGAGAAATCCTAACTAACCATAACACAAAACCCAATGAACTCCGAGAAGATGATTAAAACCCTGGAGGAAACAAAGAAAGTTGTCACCTCGGAAAAAAAAAACAAAACAATTCAAACAACCCCGAAAATCAGAAATTACAGATACAACCCAATTGGGAGAAATGATAAACAAACCCAAGTAGTAGAACTAAGAGAATCTGAACCCCTCACAATATTGATCCTATTAGCAGCAAGCATGATGATAAACATTACAGTACTGAGCCTGATTGCACTCAAACCCAATTCCAGTAAAGCAGAAACAAAACCCTCAAACTAAATAACATCAGGAGTATTCGTATCCCAATGAAGAACAGCTACTCCAAACAACGAACCAACCAAGATATTTCAAATCCTCCTCCCTTCAAACATTGAAACCCGAGCCGTCATCGAGACGAGATCCCGAACAACAGAGTTCTATTAATATTACATCATGACAGAAAAACATTTCACACGCATTATAAACGATAATCATCCTGATCGAACAATTGATTTCAAAGACTGAGACTACGATTAATGACATTGATTCTTGAGCATGATAATTTTTAATTTTATGTGGACCGACCTCGGTCGTTCTTTTGTCTTCATCTTTCAACCCATCTGTAAAATGTAGTGTAATAGTAGCAATTTTTATTAAGGTGGTATTGAGGTCACGACCCTGTAGCTCGTGGACCCAATTTGCAGTAGGCACTTGTAAAATAGTGCAAGTATTCTGAAATTAATCTTATTCATCTTTTGATTTAAATTGTGGGTCGCAATTTTTATGGGGCCCCCGAGTGTTTTATATTTGGGCTAGAACTGATTTCTAGACCCAAAATACTAATTATGACTGAACGTGTAGAAACACAGCAGTAAAACGCAAAAGGTATAGTAAATATTAAAACCTACACCAAATAAACAATATTAATCTAAAGGAGAAAGCAACAAAACATAAAACCAAGAAATTAAATAAAATATACAGAAGCAGAAGTGATGCAAAAATCTAACTCAAAATGACCAAACAAACATAAATTACCCAAAAGAAACTATCGAATAACTTAAAAGACGATAAAAACAGTAAAAACATCAGAAAAACCCAGAACATTCTATAAAATGGCGATGACCATCAAAAAGTCATTTAGAACAATAAAAGTTAGCAAAATAAATAATTTAGTATTACAAGATAAATCTCAAAAAGAAATTCATAAAAACATCAGTTAAAATAAAAATTAATTAAAAGTAAAATAAATGTTCTGGACAGGTCCAAATCCATCATGGACGGCAAATTAACGAAAAATAATTAAAAAATAAAATTTTAAAAATAAAAACAAATTATGGCACAAAATCGCCATTAAAATAGCACAATCGTAAATAGTCAAATTCTGGAATAAAAAGAATTCGAGTTTGTTTTAATGCATCAATACATACACGTGTACAAAATAGGTATTATACCGACACGTTTCGGTCATAAGGAGAACTTTATGCCAATATTTTTCTAAAATTTTGTTCGAAGAATCATTAGTAAGTTTTAGCTTATTATAATTTTTATGGAATGTAATCATATTAATGGTATCCTTTGTTTATTAAAGATAATTTTTTTTTTAATCTTTTGTGTTTAGTAATCCTCGACGGATCAGCGGCGTCCGAGCACGTTCTCTGATCGGTCCTGCTTTTAATTTTTGTTGCCAACATGCACTATCGATATTATATTGATCATTATATAGATTTTTTTTTTGTTCGGGTCCTTCGGAGTCGAACTACTTCATGGTCCTGCCATGGAGTTAGGTCGAGGAAAACATCCGTCGACTCTTGGTATTTATGTAAGGTCAACCGTAAAGGTTGACTCCACACATAACACAAGGTTTGTGGAGTGGTCACAGTGGGGCCATGGAAGCAATATTCTTCCCGACTCTTTGCTTAATACACAATTAAAATCAACATTTAAAATGCTGAACAAATCACTCTACACTAAGGTCTTACTATGAGTAGAACCCCCAAACTTACACAATTCTGCACTCACACTCATGTAGTTGGTTGATCAGCAATAGCATCTCAGTTATACCTAGACATATGCCGAATTGATTTTGTAATAGGAATTTATGATAAAGTACTAGAAATAAGAGAAATATCGGCATACGTATAAGTATAACCCCTTTAAAATTCTGGGGATAGTTAATTCATGTAAATATAACTATTCTAAATCCGAAAGGTTAAATTTCGAATTCCCACTTTAAAATCTTCATGAATGTATAAGACTTATCCATAATTCATATAAATAATATATGATCTTAGATATAATTATATGATCAGTAATGGATAAACCCGATTAAAATTCTAGATTTGGTTTTTAGGAATTTTTATAACTAATGTGAAACTTCCAGGAAATATAGTTTGGGAAATAGTAAATCCTGATTAGAAATTATAAAGTTGTATATAAGAATTTTTTTATTAGATATAAATGTAGAACTTCAGGAATATAATTTATGAATAGATACCACACAAACGAAGATATTTTTGGGTAACTAAGATGATCCATAGAAGCAACTCATAAAAAGTCATGTAGAACCGACTAGAAGTTCCTAACCGGTAAGTACAAAAATTATAAATATAAAATCGGAAAGTATGAAACCCAAAATCGTAAATTATTAAATATAACCTTATAAAAATATACTATGAATTATAAAATCGAAGTTTCTAAGTGTAACGTGTAAAGTGTACACCTTATAAAACATCGAATTTTTAAAGTAATGGACATAAAATCGTAGTTATCACACATAAATGTATATAATCAATTATAATATCTACCTTCCGAAATGCAAAACATAAAATCATAGCTTAATAAATATAAAACTATAAAGTATAAATGAAAATTGTGAATAATTAAATATAAAATATTATTATTATTAGTTACTTATTATCATTATTATCCTTACTTGTGGTTATTATTATTACTATTAGAACATAAAATCATAAGCTTAATAAATATAAAACTATAATTATAAATAGAAATTGTGAATAATTAAATCTAAAAATTATTATTATTATTAGTCTTATTATCATTATTATCCTTACTGTGTTATTATTATTTAAATTAGTATAGTACTACTAGTATCATTATTATCTGTATCAATATTACTATTATTATTATTACTATTATTATTACTATCATTAATCTTTACCATCATCTTATTTACTAGTGTCCATCATCATTAACACTATTAATACTATAATTATTATTAATCCCCTTAATAATATTATATCAGTAAAATAATTTTTCTCATTTCTTCTGAAAATAAAATTTAAAACAAATTTATTGATTTTAGGATTCCCTATCGCTAATTTAGCGACACTAAAACCACCTTCCAATAAACATCAGGAAATTCCCTAAATTCTAATTTAGTAACACCCCCCCCCTCAAAACCACCTCCAATCACTAATTTGAAATATATATATAATATATGTGTGTGTGTGTGTTATATATATATGTATAATGTATCTATAGGTGTATGTGTGTGTATATATACATTATATAAGTGTGGGTGTGTGTTGTGAATGTAGAAGTATACATGCGTGGTTTCTGAGTATATCCCCATAAATCTACAAAGTGACCTTCGGGATCTCAAAGCGGAATCATGACCACCACCCTTCTAGGAAATGAAATAAAGGTACGACAATTCATTTAAGTCAACGCATTAAAGAAATTTCATTAAATTCATAGAAAATTAAGCGATTCGAAATCAAATAAACATTAAAGAAAGTCACGAAATTAAGCGCATTCGAAATCAATAAACATTAAGAAAGTCACAAATTAAGCGCATTCGAATCAATAAACATTAAAGAAAGTCATAAATTTTATTAGAATTAACAAATATACCTTTAACAAAAATAAAAGGTCAAATTATAGCCTAAATTAGAAATATTCCTAATATTTCCATCTAGATAGTCGTAGTCAGGTAGCTTATGGCGATCACCGCTAAGAGGATCGTTGGTGGAGCTGACCTTGATATCGATCCATTGTAACTCCTGGAATAAGTATAAACTCAATGGTGAGGGAAATTTCCAAATTTTCCCATTGGTGTAGTAACTCGTTAACACAAGAGAGCTTAATATATTGGGTACCGATGACAGTACTTCGAAAGGTCGGCCTGACGCCTATGTTGCTGGGAAATTCTATCTAAAATTCATAATATGAATTTTATCAATGTAAAACATAAACCTTACTACATTAAACTAATTAGATTATAGGCATCCGTTCAAAATTATTATGGGTTAATATCCACAAAAATTGCTAGAATAAAACAAATAATTGTTTATACCAATTTCATTATAGTTTAATTATAATTAAAAATAGTGATGATCAAGCCCAATTTTATGTTAGCAGTATTGGTATTAATCATAATAAATTTTTGTAGTTAATTAAAATGTATTGATAATTAACCCAGATTTTAGGTTAGTAGTATTAGTGCTAATTATAACGAACCTAGTATTTAATTAAGAATATATTGATAAATCCAATCCAGATGGTAGGTTAGCAGCATTAGGATTAATTATCCTAAATCCAGTACTAAAGTATTGTGTCCCTATGTTCTATGTGACATCAATGTAATAAGTCACATGGGTTATGCTCGATCTTAATAGTTATACTGCAGGTATGTCCCAATCAAACTATAGCACGACGAGAAGCCAACCAGCAAATGATCACTCGACTCCGGTCCCGGTAACGTCTGGTATCACATCCATCGGTGGAGCCAGGGACGGGACCTGGATTGTTCCAACCGAGTAATCCGGACAGGCCCCGAAGTAGATGCCCCGGCCTGGGTAAAGGTAGAGCCGAGAATAACCAGTTACAGGAGGACCGAGATCAAGCGGCCTGGGATGTGGAAGCCGCTCAGATGCGACTCAAGAGGATCGAGTTGCGAATCCAAGCCGAAAAGGAAGGAAAAACCGTGGAAGACCTAGAGAGGCCGAGGCACCCCGCGGAAGAGGGAAGGCCTCGCAAGCGACTGAACTAACTCATCGCCAAAATTTTTGCAAAATTATTATTCAATTGTGACTTAATTAAACTTTAATTATTACAGTCTTTTTAATAATTATCTTGTGTATTGCGTGCTTAACATCTGAAGCTATGTTTATTTATAATATTGATTTTATTTCATAATTGAATGGATAATATGCTGTAAGAATATAATCGTTGAATTTATCTAGTTTCAAACTATTGAAAATTTGCGAAAGGATAGGGAAGAAGCCCAAAACAGGCCGAGGAGCTCCGCATACGGTAGACAAGCTCAAGGACGGTGCCGGGAACTAGAAAAGCACCTGGTTTAGTCCCGAGGACATGAAAAGAAGGTGGCGCTGGTCCTTCAACTGCAGACGCAAGCTGCGCAGGATCAGATGAGATCCGGGCACTGAAGCTCCAGCTCCGCGCGTTAGAAACCGAGCGCAACGAACAAGTAGTTCATGGAGCCGCCATAAGCCAAATCCGGCCGTTGTCCGTGGAACTAGCCGCTATATACCCCCCGCCGCGAAAGAGAACCCAAAAGGAAGCGGTTAGGCCGAAATATTCGGGAAAAATTGAAGAAAGCTAGACTGGCCGTACGAGCGGCAAGCAAACTCGTCACTAGCAGCCACAACGGAACTGGCCAGTCCCACCAATAAGCTGTTTGACTCATAATTCGATTTTAGGTGTTTTGTCGTAGTTGTATGTATTATTGTAGTCTGCAAATAATATGTTCCTTGTTAAATTAATGCACATTTGTAGAGATAGAATGATGAATATATAGTTTATGATTGCCTGGAAATGAGAATTGGTGCATAAGGTTGGGAAAATAATTTTGATAAAGGGACCTGAGAAATCGGACATACACCTTCTATCGGTAGTCCGTGAACCCATGAGTGCTCGACAATTATAGTGCTTTGATGCGCTCACTTTTTGCGAGTACTCAACCCTTGGTACAGTACCAACGTTGATCACTCACGGTACCAAGCGGAAAACTAATGTTGTATTCTGGGTTACGCTGGTAACAGCACTTAAACATTCAACCACCAGTAACCCACCATACAAATTTGGGGGCTCAGCCGGGATGTGAAAATTTAATTGGTGAAAGAACCCGAGAATAGATATAATGGAGAGAGTAAAAGCTGATATAAAGTGATATGCATTCAAGAACGAGAAAATTGTTTTCCCAACATTTAAACTTAGTACATGGATGTATGAATATGATAAATGTATGTGGAATGTCTAAATGAGTGATGGAAGTTTGAAGTTTGCCAACATATGAATATACTGAAAGTGAGTATGAGAACCTGTACGAATAGCGTAGTATAGAATGAATGATGACAAACGAAAATTAAAACGAAAACAAATAATAATAAAAATTGTAAATATTAAAGATTAATAAAATGTAAAATATATGGAAATAATGAAATTTAAAAATAGGGAAAAAGGGGGATAGCACGCTAATAAAGATAGAACAAATGAACAATGTAATTAAACTTAATCGAAAACGTGTAAAATAGGGCGATAACGAATGGGATATGGTTATATATAATGAAACGATTAAATCACAAAATTATGAGAGAAATTTGCGCGGGATAGAACATTAAACAGAGGGAGACGGGGTTGTTAAGAGTGATAAGTAGAATGTAAAGGTTTATTGAAGCACTAATAAAATAAGGTATTCTGGATATTAGAGGGAAAACGATAAAGTGGGAAATGACGCGGAATATTAATAAAAAGAGAACTTTAATTAATAAATCTTAATTAGATGGAATCAACCGGCTACATTATAAAGAGACTCGAGAAATTCGTAAATTTAACACACAATTCGCTACAACGACTAAATCGCAAAGCGGACCAGTTGATGAAAATCCAAGACGAGATGAGCTTGAATCCAAGACCGCAAGCTGAGGAAATATGTGTAATGATGAAAATAGCAACACCCAATGCAGAATTGACCACTAAAAGAGTTTATCAAATTCAAAATTTACGATTAGATGATGCCAAATTTAACATCAAATAGCAGGAGATAATGATAAAAATGGAAACGATCGAGGGAGAAATTAAAGAAGCAATCGAACATCAAGTTAAAGATTTTAGAAAATGCTTCATATGCAGAACCAATGAAATACGAGTAATGACGATCCCATGTGGTCATTTATGCTACTGCGAGAATTGCGCAGAAAAAATTAAACGATGCAACGTATGCGATACGAATGTTAGAGAAAAAATTGTAATATACCTCCCGTAAGGAGATATTGTCAAATAAATTTCTTGTGAATGAATATGAAGTGATAAAATTATTAAATTATATTAAAGTCCATTATAGCAACCGAAAGGTATAAAACATACGATGAACATAGACATATAAAGGACACAAAATACGTTAAATAAATAGACAAGCAACACAGCAATTAGAACTAAAATCAAAATTGAATGCAGGACTGATCATAGTCGTATGAATGAGCTGGTCGATAAGATCAGTACGATTTTTACTTCCAATTTTCTTTTCTTCCTGTTTTATTATTTTGGCATAAAGAGATACGATAATGAGGGGATGACAAGTGAATCGTCCTTACGACACTTGCCCGGATGGGGAAATCCTGATCACCCTGATGAGAGAATGTAGTAGGATCCATCGCAAATGTTGGGGAGTTTCTGTCGAGTGACTGATCACCACTTGTGGGAAATGAACCAACGCGATTATTATATTTTTTTGTCTGGGAGACTGGGACTAACTAAAAGGGTAGATAAAATAGAAAATAAAAAATAAAAATTGAAAAACGCGCGCTAAATGTTAAAAATTTAATCCGAGAGCAGCTGCGAATTTGAAGAAACCGTTTTTTGGACTTCAAATCAGATGAGGAATAATGATTTTTCCCTAGCGGGTGATGAGGCACCCGAGTACAGCGGCTAACCACCGGACTGTAGTGTCCAGGAGATTATCAGCCAAGGGACTGATGATGCTGGATCACCCAATACCAAAAACCCGGATACCACACCGAGTATTGGCGCATTTTTCTGAGTTGCTAGCGGGACTTGATACAAAAACCCGGAATGGTAACGGGCGAGAGAGACCTGGTTACCCACACCGAGTATTAAGGAGCCCAGTGAAACGGTTGTGAGATGCGAGTCAACCGGTAAAGGACTCGTACTCAATAGGCAACCAAGATTGGACCAGTTGTGAGGCGGAGGACCGAAAGTCAACTGCATATCCAATTTCCTTTATCTTCACTAGTCGGGAGATCTGGTTCATCACTTTTGAGAATCACGATCAAGGCGATTAGCATTTCCGTGTTTTTTAAATCCTGATAGATAGGATGTTTTTTTCTTCGTGATTATTGCTAGCAGGGGTCGGTACAAAACCCGGATGCCCACACCGAGTACCGATAGGCCCAGTGAAACGGCGATGAGATTAGAGTTACCGGTATTAGACTCTTTCAATAAGCGGCCAAGAATTGAGCCAGTTGTGAGGCCTCAGCAGATTAGGGATTTGAGTAGGAGGAGCCTCGAATTTTTAATTAGCCGAAAGTCAACTGTTAACTCAATTTAATCGCGGTAGGGACGATAGTAGGTGTAAAAACCGAAGGCGTCTGGGGGTTGGAGAAACCTCATTTAGGGCATTTGAAACCGGTCAGGGACCGAAGACCGCGAATACGGCGTAATGGTGTAAAAGCCCAGGCGTCTAGGAGTCGTAAAAGACTTCAATTTTGATTAAACCGGCCGGAAGCCGATGCCGACGCGGAGGTCTAACAAACCAAAGCGTTGAAGGGTAATAGTAGATTATATGGCGTAATGGTGTAAAAGCCCAGGCGTCTAGGAGTCGTAAAAGACTTCATGAGATTAAAATGAGTTGATTAAACCGGCCAGGGAGCCGATGGTAATTGAGTGAAATGATTTAAATGAAATAAAAAGAGTTGATTAAACCGGCCAGGGAGCCGATGGTAATAAATGTAGATGCAGAGGTCGCGCGAACCAAAGCATCGATGAATAACTATGAAATTGATTAAATTGAAATAGATTAAGTGCGACAAATATGTGATGAGTAAAGGAGAATTATGATAAAGCGCCGGCGCAAGTGAAAATGAAACCAGTTTTTGGATGGGGAAAAGCGAACGAATAGCTAGTAGTGGAATTATTGAATTTTATTTATTAATGATATGTTTATTTTGATATTTATGTGATTGATATTATATTTATATGACGATTATAAAAGGGATAGATAATTGATACGACTATATAGATAATTGATACGAGTTATAGATAATTTAAAATCGACTTAAAATCAAAATGGGATGAATAACGAGAAGTGTAGGAAAGCTAGAAAATTAGGAGCAAAGGAACAGTAAAATAAAGGGAAAATGGAAAGTAAATGAAGGGTTAATAAAGAGAATTTATGATATGTACTAGAAGTGTTAATTATTTTAGAATAAAGAAAACAATTCAGAAAGAAATCAAAGAAATCAAGAAAGCAATAGAAATCAAGAAATCAATCAGAAGCGAGAAATCAAAGGAATCAATAAAACCAAATTCAAAGGAATTAGAGAATCGTAAAGATTAAAGTGAGACAATAATTAAAAACATCAAGCTCGATCAACGAAGTAGAAAATTTATCAAAGGACATTAAAAGGAGGAAAAATTGATAGTATAGCTAGCCGAACCAGACGAAAAAGTAAAGGAAACCTCAGTTTATTGGAAAAAGAAGAGATACAAAGAGCCAAGAAAAACAGAGAACTACACAAGAAACCAGCATCAGTAGAAACATTATTTGAATCAGACAGCTTAACCAACGAATTTGAGAATAGCGACGATCCTAAACGAACCGAATTAGATCCAATAAGCGACGTCGAATCAACTGACGAAGAGGAAAATATATCTGAGACAACAGAGATAACCGTACTGTGCCAAGAGATAATGTCGGACGTAAACACGAACGAACAAAGAGTAACGGACCCACCGGAAATAAGTAATGTGCACGTTAACATTGGAGAATTCAGAGAGAAATTTCGAGGAGAACCATTCGATGGAAATATAAACCAGCTAGAAACATTTATAAAAGAATTTGAAGTATACATTACGATATGTCACTGGCCAGACATAGTCGTACGAGAACGAATACCCCTATATATAGTTTGTGACGCTACTAAGTAAATTAAAATTTTATATTGATAAAAATCTCCAAAAATTTTAATAATCTTACAAAATTATTAAAAAAAATTATTTTTTAGAATTTTAATATACTCGTAACAATTAAATGTATGTGCTATAAAGTAAATATATTTAAACTCGATTATGGAAATCTATATTCCCAATATATTCATAAAGACATGTGTTATTTGTTTAAATAATATAAATATTAATAAGCGTCATAGTTAGTATTTAATTGGCTAGATTTATTATAGAAATAATATATAAATTTAATAAATTTAAAAAAAGTTCATTTGAATTGCAATAAAATATTTTGATTATGCCTTCTAATTTACGTAAAATTTAAAAGTTTTAACTTATTTTTGTAAAGGTACTTTTATCATTATTTTCCAAATTTCTCTGAATATTTTAGATAATGCCTAATTTCCAACTTGCTAAATTTTTGATTGTTATATTTCTAACAGAGTCATGTTTGTGTATGTCACATGGACAAAAAATATTTCTTGAGTCAATAAAAAAAGAAAAATATCTGGTTTATGCACCTAAAAGTGAAACATTAAAAATTGTAAAATCAATGTTCTATTTTGGTTATGAAAATTATATGAATTTTGCACATCCTTTTGATGAACTTGATCCTATTCATTGCAAAGGACGAGGCCATGATTATGAAAACAGGTTATTATATATTTGGTCTACTAAGTGTATTTATATATTATACTATTAATGATAATAGGGATAATATCAACATAAATGATGCACTTGGTGACTATCAATTGACTCTAGTTGATACATTAGATACTCTTGTGGTATGATATATTTTTATTTGTAAAAAATGAAATCCATTTTCAAGTTGAAACGAAATAATTAATTTTATAAAATAACTAATTAAAATTTGTTTTCATTTAATCTAGTTAATAATTTTTATATTAATTTTATTTTTAATGATTTGAATATGAATTTTTTTTTAAATTATATTTAAAAAATCTAAGTTTATGTCATAAATAACTGACAAAAGAATTTAAATCCAATTTTAAATCTAAATTTCCTGATTTTACAATTTTCATTCAAAAATTCAAAAACCATTCACGAAACGTTTATTTCACCAATTACTAATTAAAATTTACAAACAGGTCATATCTTAACTTAACTTATACAAATAACCGAATTTCAGATATCATTTTTTTAACAAAAATATAATTAATTTATTCGCCAAAAATCAAAATTTTAATTTTGTCGGTTACAATAATAATAAAAAATAAATTAAAAAAATGTCTAACCACAGAATCAATAGTCCAAACACTGTAACTCATAATAATAATAATAATAATAATAATAATAATAATAATAATAATAATAATAATAATAATAATAATAATAATAATAATAATAATAATAATAATAATAATAATAATAATAATAATAATAATAATAATAATAATAATAATAATAATAATAATAATAATAATAATAATAATAATAATAATAATAATAATAATAATAATAATAATAATAATAATAATAATAATAATAATAATAATAATAATAATAATAATAATAATAATAATAATAATAATAATAATAATAATAATAATAATAATAATAATAATAATAATAATAATAATAATAATAATAATAATAATAATAATAATAATAATAATAATAATAATAATAATAATAATAAATAATAATAATAATAATAATAATAATAATAATAATAATAATAATAATAATAATAATAATATAATAATAATAATAATAATAATAATAAATAATAATAATAATAATAATAATAATAATAATAATAATAATTTCATCCACCACATCTTCCTCCGTTCTTTCATTAATTACATTATTATCATTATATCATTATCAGTAAGTTTAAATAATCTATGTTGAATTGGGAGAGGTTCAATGTCAGTTATCGCTTGACAGTTTATCTCTTTGAGACAGGCGACGATATGAAAAAGGGGTTAATTTATCCAATGTAGTCCAGCCAGTGACAATCGACGGAGGAATTTGACGGATTCTTGTTAACCGATTTTTGGACACATTTTCAAAGTCATTAAAGATGATTGAATCACAGCGGCCAAATATGCATAGCCAAGATTACCTGCAGTAAGGTATTGGAAAATATTCCTGACTAATAGTACTTTGTTGGCTTTCGAACATATTATTCTGAACAATTTCCAATTTCGGTGAATGGAAAGCGACGTTCCATTTTTTTTGTATATAATACTTTTATAGATTTTGCTAAGGCGAAAAAAAATCGAACTTATTGTTCCGGCTAAACTTCAATAATCAGTCGACGAATCAGTAAATTTTATAATGGAAATTCGTTACAATATTTTCAAAACAAACTCTAACCCAACAGACGCAACTAGTGAGGACAAAATATTAAACTCGTAATAATCTAAGGTTACCTTTAAAACGAAACTATATCCAATAAAATCCAGAATCCTTCACAACATGAAATATTTATTTTCGCCACTGTCTTTGTCATTCACTCACTATATATAATCCCAACATATAGAACATACTATACTCAACCTAACCAACACATCATAAACTAACATTGGGGAAATATATATATATATATATATATATATATATATATATATATATATATATATATATATATAACGTTCATTGACGAAGTTAAATGGCAACTTTATAAGCATTTCTATTACATTCTAATCCATTTATTTCAATTAAACATTTTCCTTAATTGCGTGTGATTTAGCATTCCTTATTAAACTTCTGGAACGGAAATTTTCTATAAATCCGTTTTCATAAATTTTTGCAACACACCGGAGGGCGATCGTTCCTCTCCCTCTCACTGGTGGTTATACGTGAATAATATAGTAAATTATAATTATAAGTTATTATAACAATTTATAACACAAAATCTAGTTTGTGATTTTCTGATTTCGCAAAACGCTCAATTGCATTTTAACATTTACTTGAATGTTTTTGTGTAGTAGCGTCAACCTTCTTCTGTTTTAATTTTCCACGGGGTTGAAAATCTACGTTTAGTACTGACAACACTAACACGCTTTAATAATTTTTAACAGCTTATCAGTGATTAGAGATTGCACCTGGTTACGCAAATTAAAAACAACAGAAAGTTCAGTAGGTAATGAGTTGACTTTTCTCTCCTTGGTCATTCTGCTATAGTTCAATTTCCGATAGAAATTCAAGTGCAGATAAGTGTTGGATAATAAGCCCAAGAATGGTGCCATAGGCAATATTGATTGCAGAAACAGTTTCGACAATACCTTTATGATTTAGTTTAATAATATTTTCTGGCACCATAGAATAGATTTGGAGACATTGCAAATTTTCTATACAAAAAAGTGTATTTACATCCAATATCAGTGTTATGGGTTCCGGAAACCAGATATTTTAAGATTTAATAATAAGTTTTATTAAGAGTTTTCACGAGCAAAATAGAATTTCAAAAAGTTTTGCTTATAGATTTATCGAAAAAGACTAGAACGAATTCTTGTGCAAAAATTATTTTCAACTGATAACGTTCTCTCATCATAAGTTGAAGTCGGTTTTATCGTTTTCATTCGCATTGAAAAGACAGTCAAGGTTCTTTGTTAGCTTGCCTGTATTTTTGTATAAAGAAAACTCCTGTTTCAACTTGTTGAATTTTTCTGGCTCTAATTTATCTGATGGTTTATCTACTTCGAGTAATTGTCTAAGTCAGTGGTTCTCAATTAATATAAAAGCGCGGAACACCATTCACATGATTTTTTTTACGCGGAACACTGACAAAAAATACTTGCCCACAATGAGTGACCAATCACAAATTACTATAAATCTGTCGTAAACGTAAACAATGCCTTCTTATAAGCAAAGAAAATACCACGCGCAACAATAACAAGCAATAAACACACTTTTATATTTGTATGTTTATATATCTGTGTAACTGCTTTCTTATTGAATCATCTTATAAATAAATTAACTGAGGTTTTTGATGATATGAATCTTAAATGCAAATTTAAAGATAAAATATCATTTTTTACGCGGAACACTGGAAGCGTAATCGCGAAACACGGGTTGAGAACAACTGGTCTAAGTTCTTCGTCGAGGGTTAAAGGAATTTTAATTTGAGTTTCCATTGAAATTTATTCGCTAAGAATTTCAATATGTGGAAATAATCGCTTCAATAAATTGACTCCAAACTCAAGAGCCACCATTAATGGGCTGTAATCTTGTTGGTAAAACGCTTTCTGAAGTTCAATCGTAGATCCATGTATTTCATGAGATTTATAAGTAATTTTCTTCCGATATCATTTTGTCACCATAAATTTTATCGCAATTTCAGCGGTTCTAAGAGTAGCTTTTAATTCGTTCAATGCGTTAACAACAACTTCAACTAGTTTTAGGATCAGAACGTTAATATTATGAAACAAATTTTTTGCACCTAATTCAAGTGCTTTTACGACCGCTTCATATAGTGTCAAAAACTTTTCCAGCATGAACAGCATCGAAATCCAACGAATTTTACAGTCAAGTGAAAGTTGCACGTCAGAGTTGAATCTTTCTTTTACTTTAATTACAAGAAGATCTCGCCGAGAAGCCGAGAATTAAAAAAATTGATATTTATGTTCTGTGTGATTTGTTCATTACTAAAATTGAAAATATGATACTCCACTTTGTTTACAATTTCAAAATCGTCATCTTTATGAATATTATAGTCTTCTGCAATTTTATCGCTCGCATTATTGTGAATTTTATACAGAGTGTGAAAAATACCGAGATGGAGAGACCATAAGTAAAGCAAATTTGATAGTGTTGGGCTTCTTTTTCCAAAGGCAATCACTATAAACAGTCGCTGCAACAATGTCATGTTTGTATGCTATTTTAAAAGATTTCAAAGTTTGATTCATGTTAACTCTTCAAAGTTTATTTTTTCAATAATTAAAACCCGCCGGGTTCGAGCTCGAGTCTGGTCGTGTCAGATCCCCTTATCAGATCAGATGGCTATCAAAAGGATTCTGGGCTTTAAAAAACAGAATTTTTGACAAAAATCATTATTGAGCTACTTGCAATGAACGTCAATGTCTTACTACCAACGAATCAATAAACGATCTCGCATTCCTGATCATCTCATTAATTTAAATTTTAAAACTACAGAGAAACAACAAAGATTTTACTAATGAAGTTGCTTCTTTTTAAACAAAACTTACATTGTTTGTTACCCAGTTGGCTAAAAAAAGTTTGAGAACGAACTTTATGCATACAAATACAAAAACAAGGTTGATGTCTTTCTGGGTGCTTTCGAGTTCCGATTTTTCCAATTTGGTGCAGAAACAGACAACGTTGCACTTTTCACAAATCCTTTTGTTTTCCCCGATGATAAGATCGATATGCTTGAAGAAAATTTGCAACTTGAAATTATTAATTTGAAATGTAACTGGAAGATTTGATGAGCTTCCTGTTGTGCCGTCTGCCAATGATCGAGCATTGCGGTCATTTCCTCAATGTTATATATGCCGTTATAGGGTGCTCGCCTCACTGATTCAAATTGGAATTGATTGATAACCGGTTTCCAATCTGCAGTTACATAAACGGCATTAATTGAAGCTGATAAAACTTTAATAAACAGTTTTCAAACATTAAATTAATTAAAATAATAAATATAAAACTAATTCAGATAATAATTTATAATGCATACCTAGAATTCTTGCATTAAAATTTTAAAATTATGCTCTTCAACTTCAATCATTTTAGATTAGATTTTACAATGTTGCATTTTAAAAATTCACAAACTTATTCCTATAAACTATAAATTTTCTTTTCGCATTATAATGGCTTAGTTTATTTAATTCTAGTAGGTCGTACTCCTGTAGTTTAAAAATTGAAGGACACAAAAAGCGTTTCCACTTTTCAACATGCTTGTGACCCGCTACGACACTTGAAAAAATTAGATATGGCCCTCGGTGTAAAAAGTGTGGGAACCACTGATTTAAATTGTAAATAAATTGTATATGAAAAAAACAAAAAATCAATATTATTAAATTATATATTGTCGAACCCACATGTTACGCACGCCCATATCTTACGCAAAAATTTTTTTATTCTACACAAAGAAACAAATTAGATAAAAAAGCATAAGAAGCAATAAAAACACCAAAATATTATATAAAAAGCAATTAAATAATGAAATTTAATTATTGTTTTTCTAAATTTTGGATATTAAACAAGAAGATACATATCGCGTTATTCTTTCCCTTTTGAAGCCCGCGTACAAGAGTTTTGAGTTTTCATACATTGCTTTCATCCCAGTGTGGTCAGGGAGATGCAATCTTTCAAATAAATTGTGCAGGCCAACTTCATCATCATTTGCAATGATTTCTTTGTTACATTCTCCTGATTTTAGATAAAGCTTATTTTCCACTTCAATAAAGTTTTCAGCTTTCTTTATAAAATTTCTTTTTGAATGTCTATCTAAGTCAGTAATCCAACTACTTCCTTGATTTAGACAAGTTTTAATTTTTTCAATTTCTTCTAGTGTCAAAATGTATTTCATTTTCGGGATTTAAATTCCCTCCAAATTTTCCCGCCAAAAGCTATAAAAACAAAATAAAACTTTACCCCTAAGATTTAAAAGACATGACATAAACTAAAATAAGGAAAAAGAATATAAAAAAAGAACTTTGCTAGATAAGCGATTTTTTAATAAATTTGTATTAGTAATTTTTTCTTTTTGCGTAAGATATGGGCGTGCGTAACATATGGGTTCGACATATAATATANCCGCTACGATACTTGAAAAAATTAGATATGGCCCTCGGTGTAAAAAGTGTGGGAACCACTGATTTAAATTGTAAATAAATTGTATATGAAAAAAACGAAAAAATCAATATTATTAAATTATATATTATAAATATTATAAGTGCAAAAGTGATACTAATATGTGAGATACGTTTGGATTACTTTTTACTAATTTAAAATTTAAAATACATTATTTACTTTTTACACACTCTGCATAAATTCCCTAAAGCATACCAATTTTTGAAAAATGTTCATGACAACCATGTTTGTTATACCGTGAATTTACAGTATTATTTTTATTTTTTGAACTTTTAATTATTTAAAAAGTTAAACATACATGGCAACTATTTAATTATAAGAAATCACCAATCAAACATTCTTTTCACGATATATTTCGACAGTTTTCATGTCATCATCAGGTGGGGGATATAATAACTATAAAAATTAATTATTAATTATTGATTATATAAAAAACATTTTAATAAAAACATTTATTTTCTTTTAAAAATTATAATTCAAATAATATATTATTTTTTAAATTTTAGCATAATGAATTTAATTTAACAACAACAATCAATACATACAATATGCAATCAATTATTTATAAACATTTAAAATACAAGTATTCACTGCATTTTGCACATTAATTTTCGGATTCAATAACTTTATCAACAACGCCTCACAAATCACACGTTCCCAATAATAATCGAAATTTTTTAATAAAATTTTAAAATCAGACATACTTATTTTACTCTTACAGCCCTTATTGTGCTCACTAATATGGGTCAATGCCCTCGGTCTATGATGCTGTCGAGCTCGAATACACAGATGACGGGAAGTCTCTGCAATGGATTATGAATAACCATTCTAAACTAATAATTCAACCAATTTATCAACACTTTACTGAATTTACGAAAGTAGAAAACAAAGACCATGAACGATAAATCAACCCCTTCACCATATTTCTCTTATACTTGAATTCACAAAACCTTTCAGATAAAGTATCAGTTGATTTTCTATAAATCTCTGTCTCATAGTGTTTCTCTTTGCGATGTATTAACAGATCCAAGAAAGCAAGTGATGATTTTTCTCCGTATCACATGTGAATACAATGTTTTTATGTAGACTATTACAATTCATATATTTATTTACTTTTGATTAAAGTTAAATTTTAATTTATTGTTCAATATAATCGCACAATCTTTTGTTAATTGAGATTACTCTTTTTTCGCAATTTCGATAACAAAAATTATAAATAATTTACATTTAGATAATTAACGACATTCCTGAATTTAAACGGGCAGTAAAAATTATCATTGACAGCCTTCATTTTAATCAAAATACAACAGTACAGGTTTTTGAAGCTACAATTCGGTAGTGAAAATAGTTTGAATAATGCTGATAAATAATTATTTAAGGATAATTGGGTCATTGTTGTCTGTCCATTTGCTAATAATTGATGAAACGAAACGATTTGGAGATATAAAACCAATTGGATACACCAATGAATTATTAATGCTAGCTAGAGATCTAGCTTCGCGATTATTGTCAGCTTTTGAAGTAAACAATATGTTATTTGTTTACATACTAATATTATTAATAATACACAAAAGGAGAAATAGGAACCACCTTTAATATAACTTGCAAAATAATACAACTTTAATAGTTTCTTTATCATTCCATTGCTAAGGAAATTGCTCTTTTCACTATATCTTTAATTAGTTTTCTTTATATTTTCCCATTTTAGTTCTTGTATACTACAATTTGGCTTCGGTATAAATGCCCATCTAAAGATTCCCATAGAAAGAGATAATAAGTAAAATCAAAAAGTAAAACAACATAATTTTAAGAGTAGATAAGCTTTATATATGACCAAATTCTGCTGAAATTTCGAATAGAAAAAAAATAAGACTTTATGTCATAGGCTCATTTAACGGAACTATTTCTAAAGTAGACTTGTCCAAATTACGTCAATTGAATAATTTCAAGAAGAGACATCGCTTATCAACAACCTCACGAACCTGTTAGTTTATGTGACAATTAATATGACCAAAAATGTGAAATTAAAATAAATTTAAAAGTAAGTTTTTATTGATAAATTTAAAGCAAACGAATACTGGAATCCCACATCCAAGAGTTAATTTACTAACTGGAATACCTCTAAATTCCGTTAATGAAACCTGTTTGGCTGGCGCTACAACATTACTATTGGAATTTGGTGTACTTAGCCGACTTATCCAGGATCCGGTATTTGAAAACGCTGCTGATAGAACGATTAACACATTATGGAGGCTGAAATCCAATGTAACAGGACTTCCAGGTAATTAATGGTCAATTTTCTAAAACCATTATGAAATTGGCATAGGAAATGTAATAAATATTCATACCGGAAAATGGATAAGTGAAATGTCTGGTTTGGGTGCTGGACAAGACTCATTTTATGAATATTTATTGAAAGTAGTATATTTATTGATATTTAAAAATTTATAATGAACAACAATCGATAGAGCTATGTTGTTTTTGGAAATTTAAAGTATAATAAATTATTTAATGAAGCAATGAGTAGTGTTCGATATTATATGCGTAAAGGACGACAAAAGTGTTCTGGAAACAATGGGTTGCCACCGTTTTTTGTCAATGTACAGATGAAAAATGGTGACATTGATAATCATTGGATAGACTCTTTACAAGCCGCTTTGCCAGGTATATTGGTATGTTCATAATTATTCAATTAAACCTAACATTTATTTATCGATAATATAAATTCTTTTATCCTTTTCAATATTGATCTATTACTATCATCACCGATTTCCATTATCTTCATTTTAGACTAGCAAAATTAAGTTATACCAATAATCCGTATTAAATAAATAAATATATTGATCTATACTCTGAATTTAATTTAATGGAAATCGATATAAAAAATTAATCAATTAATTGATGTATAGAAATAAAATTGTTTTTATCTTTAAAAATAAACCTAAATGTAATGAAAATAATTATTATTGTCTAGATTCGTGTAAAATAAAATCTGAGTGTTCAGAAAATTGTGTTATAATCATAGTTATTTAAGAAATATAAATTAATTAAATAATTGAGAATAACAAATAAATTAAATTAAGGACTGTCAAATTAATTAATTTGTTCCACAAAATTCCCGCTCCTTGTTATCATAAAATAATCAATTATTATCAAGTCACCAGTCAGCTCGAAGAAAGAAAACGAGTAATGAAGTTGAGAATTAAAATTATGTTGAAAGTGAAGAGGAAATACATGTACAATGTACATTGCTGAAAATCCTTGTTTGTTCATAGTTATTCTATCAAATAAAAGTTATTTTAAAAATTATTTAAAAATGATTGTGGGACTGACTTGATACTAACAGATTGATTCTTACAAACAAGTTGAGCCAAAATATACGATGGTATTGACGTATTCTGAAGGATATAAAGATTTCAAAAAAAGATAGGTAAACAGCTGGATACATGGAATTATAGAATTGTTTCAAAATCGTGCAAAGTTAAATATATATATATATATATATATATATATATATATATATATATATATATATATATATATATATATATATATATATATATATATATATATATATATATATATATATATATATATATATATATATATATATCAGTCAAATACTCATATTCACTACATCATTCGACATATCAGTCAATTTACATTCATTCATTCTACGATCATTAGCATTATTCATACATTTATCAACAGTCTCTTTCAACGTTGACAATAAACTGTTTTCAGTAGCCATTCTTCACCAGTAATTCTACTAATTTATCTACACTTTTTACTGAATTTTTAAAAGTGGAAGATAAGCACCATGATCGATAAACCAATTTTTCACCATGTTTCTTTTATATTTAAATTCACAAAAACTCTCTGGGGTGGTATAGAGGCCGGTATCTGTTGGTTTTCTGTAAATTTCTGTCTCATATTGTTCATCTTTGAGTTTAATTAACAAATCAAGAAATGCTATGGATGAATCCTTCTCAGTTTCACATGTGAATTTAATGTATTATGCAATCCATTCATATAATGCAAAAAAGTTTTCACATGTTCGTTATTTTTAAATATCAGAAAAATATCATCAACATACCTTTTATACACAATTAATTTTTCATATTGAAAAGAAGCAATTTTCTTTCTAAACATGCCAAAAATATTGACACCATTGTTGGTGCTAAAGGCGAACCCATAGCCACTTCATCAATTTGTTCATACCATTCATTATTAAAAAGAAAATTAACTTTGGAAGTTGCAAACTCTAAAAGCTTCCTAAATGCATTTCCATCAGACATATTATGCGCATTAATATTTTCATTCCATAATTCACAACATAAATCAATTGTTTCTTTCAACGGGACATTAGTAAATAAACTACATACATCAAACGAAACCATATGCTCATTAACATTATTTTTATTCAATTGTCCTATATATTATGCAAATTCTAAACTATCCTTACATTCAAACTCAGATTTTATTAAGGGTTTTAATAATCCATCAAAATACTTCGCTATTTTATACTGAGCTGTTCCAACAATAGATAAAACAGGTCTTTATGCACTTTTGGAAGTCCGTATAATTTAACTGGTTGTGAACCTTTTGAATGAATTAATTTTGCTACCTCTTCATCAATATGATTATTCTTTACCAAATCACACAACATAGTATTCAAAATCACTTTATCCTTTAATCTCCCTTTTTTTCGAAACTTATATAAAATAAATGATTGTTGAAAATTATTTTTAAAAATAATTATTTAAAATTGTTATTTATAATTTAAAAATTTATAGATTTTATAATTTGTTTATATATTATCAATATAGTATAGTTATTCATCCGTCGTGAATGTAGGTAACCTGACGATGATAGTGATGCTATCCAAATATATAGTGAAAAAGATGTACGAATGGCGATTTTTATTAATAAAATCTTTACCGTGTTTATTTAAGTATTTAATTATTTAAATTTAAAAATAAATATAATAAAAATATCTAGATCAGTGGTTTTAACCTTTTCAGGGATCGGCACACTCTTAAATCTAGAAATAATTTCTCACAGTCCCTTGAAAAATGTGTTCCTATTTTTTAAAAAGAAATTACATCTATTTATTTTATATTTACAAAGCAATACACAATTGTAGAAATGCGGGAAAATTGCATTTTTCAGTTTAACACGGTCACAAAAATTTTGCAAAAAAATTTAAAAATATCCCACAAATTTAGAATTCAAAAAACCAAAAATACTACACAAATTTTAATCTCAATTTTTTTACACGGTACTTTTGTGGAACAAATCTACCGTTTAAATCGAGGGTTAGGTGTATCTAAATTTTAACGACCACGTTAATTATAATGCATTTGCTGGTAAACGAGATGCACTGAGGTAAAGCTAGAAAGTTAAGCTCACACAATTCGACGTAGCGTTCGCTAACTTATCAAAAGTGATAGTTTCCATCAAAAATCTAAAAACGCTTCTCACACTCCAGGTTAAAAACCACTGGTCTAAATTTCACTCTGTTATCAATACACATGTTGATTTTTTGGTTTCTAAATTATTAATATTTGAGAAACATGTACGCAAATAGTTTCACCTTGAACTGATGTTATTACCCTTATCAGTATAATATATGTGAAATTCATTATTCAGACCTTGAATGGTGATCTAGACGAAGCTATTTGTGTACACGCATATTACTATGCTATTTGGAAAAAATTTCGAGTATTACCAGAACGCTTCAATTGGTACCATAAACGTCCTGATGTTAATTTTTATCCATTACGACCAGAATTCGCTGAGTCTACATACTTTTTGTACATGGCTACCAAAAATCCATTTTATTTGCATGTCGGAGAAGAAATTGTGTCAAATTTAAATAATTATACAAAAGTCAAGTAAATATTTATTGATTATTTCAATTTTATTATGTTAAAAAATTATGTGGTTCACATTTGTCACCTATAAATATATTGACGTAACTATAAGTAAGGGCCCGTAATTAGTTAAATAATTTTTCAACTAATACATTTCTTCATTACAATTGTTGGGTTTTTATTTGAAAGTCGGTTCTCTCTGACTCCTCATGTTCTTCAGGCAAATAACTCAAACCCAACACAGAATAATTTTATTCAATCTTTATCACAATTACAATTTGTCAATATTTGCAAAAGGTAGAAAACCGAAGGGCAATCACCTTTTATTGTGCGAGTCTTACCTTGTTTGAATTACTATATTTCTCCTTTGAATTACTGATAGCCAGATTTTTGCTTCTCTCCTTTCTTTTTCTTTCTGCGACCAAATGGCGACTTGTTCACTTCTGAGCTCTCTTTTTATGCTGTTCATGACAGGCCAATTATCTAGAAAATTGCGCTTTATTATCTCCCCGGGTATCATAAATCAATATTTTCGGGTTTTTTGTTTATTTTAATTTGTTTACCCTTGATTAGAGCTCAAAATATTCCCTCTTTTATCTCACTGCTCGGGTCTAATTGTGCATCGGGTTTCCTTCGGCGCTCGGGTTTCCCATGGGCTCAGGCTTTCCATTACCAATTAATTAATTTGTTTTTTCGCAATGACTTTCCCTGTGAACACCTTACTAAATTTTTATTATAATTTCTGAACTCGTCTATCAATTTGACGTTCAACCATACCCGATACCTGAGTTCAATATTGTTTTATGAATATTTTAGTTTTTGCGCTAACCACATCACAATATAAGGATTATTAATTATATATGTAAAATGACTGACAAATTATACGTATTATATTAAATTAAATATTTTTTCAGCTTTATTGCTTATCATCTTATATATTATATATTGAATATTTGTCGATCGATAGTAATATATTAATAATATATTTTAATCAATTTCATAATTCATTATTTTAAAAGCATTTCTCAGTAAAAACTTATTTCTGTGCTTTACAAAGTAATGATGTTTTTGATCGATAAGTAGCATATTTTATTAGGAGTACTTTGTGGTGAGAGGAAATTTGTTTCTCTGACCAAGTTAAAATTATATAATAAACATGTTATCAAGTGTAACAAGATTTTGAACACATTTAGGTTGGTGTATTATCTATATTTTTAAATTTAATGGTTTTAGAAATTATAGAAAATGTTATCCATTTGAACCGTCATATTAGGGTCATTAAATACACTTAGGTGTAAACAATTGGCCTTAAGCCAAAACTGCAATCTTTTTTACTACGTCTTGAAATTATTGATCGTAAGAAAGAATATATGGCCTGTTGCTTTACTGTTTTAGTTTTTTTCGATTAAGTTCTAACGTGCAGATCTTAACCTACGTTCCTTTATCGTAGGGTGACCAGGCAAATTTGAAAAAAATACGGGACATTTTCAAGAAAATACAGGACATTGTAAATTTTTTCATTAAAGCCGATTTTAAGCGCTATATTGAGTTCCTTCACGAATAAGACTAAACTTTTACTTTTTGGACATAAAATAACAATTTCTAATGTTAAAAGACTATTTTTAGGGCTGAAAATAGAATTTTTAATTTTATGAAAATTTTTAATGAAGCTTTTATTTTCATAATTGACTATAAACAATTTAAAATTATTAACAACACATTAAAAGGTATAAAATATTGCAAATTGTGTAAAAAAATTCGAAAATTGAAATAAAATTACTTTAAGTTAATAATTTTTAATCTCAGTTACCAAAAAATTTAATTTGCTAAAATTTGAATGAAAAATTTAGTAGGTATTTTTGATTTGCAACCCCCTTGGAAAATTGGCTTAAAGTGGAAGAAAAAGTAGAAAAATTCTAACATTTTGAAAAATACTGGACAAATTTTGCGAAAAACGGGACACAGGACATTTGATGAAAATACAGGATTGTCCCTTGAAAATACCAGCAGATGGTTTATCGGATCTTTTCACACAAAAACTTAAACTGTTCAAAACATGCAAAAGTATCATATAGAGATACTTCCTTTTTAGCGGTTGCTAATTCTTTGGGATGGTTTTAATATTACTCGTATTTTGGATGTAAATACTGCCAACAAACTCCATAAAGTTTTTTATATTTTGCAATATAAAAATAATATAAAATTTACACACTGAAAAAATTAAATTAAAAAATATCAAATGCTTAGACGTTAAAAAAATATTTTTTCTCTAATTTTTCTGATAAACTATTGAAAATTTCTTTGGTAAATGGAAAAAACTTAAATATATACGCTTTACAATGATATGGAATACATCTAGAAATATAGGTTTACAGATAGAAAACTTGATCATTCCAATAATAAAGAAAAGAGAGAATTCATCAAATACTTTCAGAGGAAATATTGAAAAATTATTGGAATATTTTTATAGAAGCAAATTATTATGGAAATGTTTAGAATTAATTAAATTAAAACAATGTTTTTTTTGTAGTTATAATAGTAGTTTTTTTATTTGAAATACTGTAAAATCCCGAGTATAAGCTGCAGCTAATACGTACATTAATGCAACATTTCTGAATTGCAGCTAATATGATGTGCAGCTTATACAACTAAAAAACAATTCAAATCGAAGATAAGATTATTTATTTCAATTTTCAACATCACACTCCTCAAAACCATCACACTTTTCATTGTCAATAAAAATGAAATTTTCTAGTAATTCTACAATGTTTGGATCAGACTCGTTCACATTCATTTCATTTTCTTCAATTTCAAGAACATTGTCGTCTTCACCGAATGCAACACAAAAACCATTCAAAATGGTGGAAAGGTTAACATCTTCCCAAGAGGAAACAATCCATTCGAAAATAGTATTCCAGTCAGCTGCTTTCATATTTCCGGACTTAGTATGTTTGATGTTTTCATAATCTTTAATGATCCAATCCTCCCACTTCTTGACTTGAACGAACGGTTAACAGTAAGATCTAATGGCTGCACCTTTGATGTCAATCCGGCAGGTATGAAAGCTACTTTGGATTCCTTAATTTTATCAAGTGTAGTACTGACAAGATGTGAGCGATGCATATCAAATAAAAGGAATGATGGTACTTTTGGATCCTGGTTCCATGGTGTCTTTGGAGGCAATGTAATTCGACTCTTCCATACTTTCTTGAGCCATATCTCAAGAGTTTCACGATTCATCCACCCAGATCCATTAGCTGCAATAACAAGCTTTGATTCAGGAATGCAAGTCTTTGGATGTTTCTTTGTGCCCAAAATAACAAAAGGCGGAAGTTTAGTACCATCCTTGAGAATACATAGGTTGACGGTAAATCGTTTTTTCTCATTCGATTTCATTATAGTTAAGCAATAAATGCCAGACCCTTCTGTTTTATGCGTTAGATATGTTTATTTGTGTTTATAGGCAAGTTTAATCTCATAGTTTATTTCATAGTTGGCACACGAACGTTTGCATACTTCATAACTATGGAAGTTTATAGAAAACTTTCCGTCTTATAGGCATATTTAATAAGAAAATAGCACGTCGCGAAAAGTTTAACTTAAAAATCTTTATATATAAAATCATCTATTCCATATAAAAGTACGATTGATTATCAGTTTTATACACCTTAATGATCGAAATTCGGTACTCTCGGACTCCTCTTGTCCCTTTAATTGAAAATCACAAATAACCAACTACCCAACGTATTTTTGTTTTATTCCAATTTTTGACAATTCACCGGATATGCAAACAATATTATTTCTCAAGTACTCGATCAAGCTCTGCTGCGGGGATATCTGTACTATGTGCGATTCTCAACAAAAACCATCTTTTAATGTTTTTGTTTTTCTTTCACGCTACTCTTTATTCTGATTCTCTGATTTCCTTTGATTCAATTCTTTCCTTTTTATTTTTCTTGGTTTCCTTTCTACTCTTTCCTTTTACTTTTCTCCTTTTTATCGTTTAACAATACTCCTTTTTATTTCTTCAAATATCGTTTCCTTACTCTTTGTCTTCTCGTATCTTAATTTTCCTTCGAACCTAACCTCGATTTATTCCGTCCCTAGCTGAGGCAAACTGCCGATTATTTTGAATTTCGACTTTGCTTTTATACCAAAATAATAACTTTGATTAATTGGTTTTTGACTGGATTGCCTAAATCAGACAATGGTTTGACAACCGGTGTCCTCGAGCGTGGTTTGAACTATATAGTGATTCATTGCTTTCCTTTGTTAATCCTTCGTAGTAGCCCTACACTTTGTTTGTCTCCATTAATCAGGCTGTCACGATAAAGGCCTTCCAAGATTCCCAGTTTGTTTATTTTTCCATGTTAATCGAGCCCGGGTTTCCTTCATCTCTTGGGTTTTCCATTAGCTCGGGTTTCCTATTAGCTCGGGTTTTCTATTAGCCAATTAATTAATTAATTAACGATTTTCTGTTTTAACACATTCGAATGCTTTTCGACCCTTTCTAAACATTTTCTGATAAATTCCTAATAGCCATCTTGTTGATCATTACCTAATCTATACCTGTCCCGTTTTTCCGATTCAATTTCGATAAATTTACAATTTATTGATTTTTATTGGATTTGCACATTTTTGCCTTTCGTAACTGCTTTTACTATTTCATAATACTGTTTCCATCATAATTTCCTTTGCCATCAATTCTGTGCATGGCCACAATTTATTTGTCTTTTTCATTTGACCTTCATTTTATTTTAATTTACTGATCTCAACAGTACTTTAACACGTTGAAGACCACATTGCAAAATAGTATTTCTTAATTATGGACCGACATTTGTTTTATTGTATATTATTTTTTGAATATTTTTTTAGTGTACAATAAATAATTTGAGGTAGACATTATTTAACTCCTAGATTTATTTCAATTACTTTTTTGCGGAATGACCCACCGGTGGACATGCGGTCTTTAACGTGTTAAAATATTTCTACAAAGAACATTTGTATGTATGTGTGTGACAATCATTTTATTGCATATATTTTATTTGTTATAATAACCATACGTATAATATAAAATGTTGAAAAACAATCCAATTTACTTAGTTTTTGTATATAAGTGTCAATTTCCAAGATTGGTATAAATGTTTTTCCTTATGTTACATTTTGTATACACCCGTTTGCACTGAATAAACGCATCTATAATATGGGTTGGTATGTACAACCAATTATAGATGCGTCATTCTTTATGGTGAAATTTTTTGGAATGCATGTGGTTAATTTAACTACATGCATTCAACTACTTATTTAGCTATTTTATTTAGGTATTTTAACTTGTATTTAGCAAAATGGCTTTCAATTTATTTTTATTTAAAGTAAACTTTAAGGCTTGAATATTGATCCATATAGATATGAGATCATTATTCAAGCTCTTAAATGATACTTTTTATCAACATTTTTTATTATAAATTATTTTTAATTAATTTTTCAGGAGTTTTAGATGTTTTTATTATTATTTAGAATTATTTCAATATAATGTGAGTTTTATTATTATTTTATTAAGTAATTAAGTAAGAAATACAATTTATTAATTTATTAATACAATTTATTAAATTTTTTATATTTATAAATTATATTTCTGATTGATTCTTTACGAATTAGTACAGGGTTATTCATCCTGATATGCACTTGTGTGCATCCTGATATGCACTTGTGTGCATCCTGATATGCACTTGTGTGCATCTTGATATGCACCTTTGTGCATCCTGATATGCACTTGTGTGCATCTTGATATGCACCTTTGTGCATCCTGATATGCACTTGTGTGCATCTTGATATGCACCTTTGTGCATCCTGATATGCACTTGTGTGCATCTTGATATGCACCAAAATAACCTTGAACGAAGTAAATAAAAAAAATTTCTTTAATAATCGTCTAACAAAAGTTTTTGGTTATTTCAATTAAAAAATTAAAAATAAACAAGTATATTTATTATTTTTTAATGAAATTCTTGCTTTTCTAAAGCTTTTTCAAAAAATGATCTTGATTGATGAAAAAAGTTGCTAATATTAACGTCATATTCATCCAAAATGCGACTCACAACAATATTGACGTCATTAAAGTTATGGCAACTTCTCCTTTCTCTCGAAAATCTTGCCTCAATTGCCTTTGTCACCATCCTTCTTTTTTTTCGATTTGTTGATGATGACAAATTTTCATTTTTTTCGTTATTCATTTTAGGCCTTAAAAACAAAATTTAATATTTATTAAATAAACACTGCCTTTTGATACTTTAAAAACAATTTAGGATGTTAATGAATATTCCGTAGTATAGTACCGCGAGTTTTAGTCTGATTAAATAATTAAATTGATAATTTGAATTTTCAGAACTTTAACCGCCAAAAGATTTAAAAAAAATTATAATTGAAATAACCAAAAAATTTTGTTAGACATTAATTAGGCAGAAAATTATTTATTTATTTCGTCTAAGGCTATTTTGGTGCATATCAAGATGCACACAAGTGCATATCAAGATGCACAAAGGTGCATATCAGGATGCACACAAGTGCATATAAAGATGAATAACCCTGTAATAATCGGCCGAAATTATAAAAATCTAGAAATATTATTTTTTAAATTTAGGTTAATCAAATTTACGATTTTCTAGTTTTTTTCCCAACATCGGACGCAAAGTTAAGATTTCAGGGCAATGTGAAACACTAAAAACCTATTAAATTTATTAAAAATTTAAGATAAATCATACAAAATAATGTCTTCATTATCTATAGAACTCAAAGTTGAGTTTTCGGAATTTTCGTTAACAATATTTTCATTCATTTTTTTCTAAAAAATTCTAAAAATGTCTGTAAATGATTTATTATAGTGAGTTTATTCATAACAACGATTCTACATATCGAAAATTTGCATGCATATTTTACTATGTTTGTGTGGTCAGTTTATTTTTTCTACCACTTTCTCACTTTCTATATTAATTGCAGTTTATTCATTGCAACGCTAAAAATCAACACACAGATAAGTTTGTATGTTTATATAATATACACGTATTGATTTTTTGCTTTATATTATAAGTGCGTTTATTGAGTGAAAACAGGTGTAATGTGAGCCACTTAATTCTAAAACTGATTATCTTTTTTCTCTATTGACAACGGTATTTTTAGATGTGGTTATGCAACTGTTCATGATGTATTGAATATGAGTTTAGAAGACCGAATGGAAAGCTTTTTTCTTAGTGAAACATGTAAATATTTATATTTAGTAATTAGATTTTATGTTAAATTTATTTCATTGATAAACATCTTTAAGTTATTTGATGAAAATAATATGATAAACAAAAATGTCGAAGATTATATTTTTACAACCCAAGGTCATATCTTGTCAATAAAGCAACTCAGAAAACTAAATCCACCAGAGTTATTTGATAAAGCCCAAAGTCTTTCTAATAATCCCACTGCTCAGTCTATCTTAACGTTTTTCCAAATGCCTTCAAATAATTCCACAGTAAAACTTTTTTTTTGTTTGAAATCTTATTAGATAAAAAAATTGATAATTAGTGTGAGTTTTTGGGCTACAATTCTCAATACAGAATGCCACTGTCAGAATCAGCCCTGGATCAGATATTTTCTTTAGTTGGATAGGTGAACAATATGAAATGTATAATTTCTAAAAAATATTGAATTTGGTTTTCCATTTTCTATTATAAAAATACTTTGTATCGATTTTTGAGCCATATCAGTATGTGACATATGTTTGAATAAGCATCCTATTGGGTCTGAAATGAATACATATCTACTCTTTTAGATATACATTCATTTGGAATTTTCTAGTCCTAACAGTGTAAATATAGCTCACTTAACACTCTGTTTCAATGATTTATGGCAAATACACCAAGGAACATCAATTACAGGTAAATTCATCATACAATAAAGTCTAATATAAAATATTATTAATTCAAAATATCTACTTAAGACAAGGACAAATATCAAGTGCATATACACAAAATAGCAGTAAATAAACGTCTAAAGGACAATAAATAAAGCCCAAATAATATTATAAACAAATAATACATGTGTATATGTGTCATTAACAATAATGACAATCAATAAGGTCCTTTGACAAAATATAGGAGAGAGAGAACTAAAAAAATTCATACACGTGCGCGGTGCACAAAATTTCTAATAAAAAATACACAGATGGACAATGAATAAATGCTCTTTTAGAATAAAGCATCATTTTAAATATAAAAAAGTAATTTTTATTTTTTTTTATGTTTCCACGTTGCAAATTAATCTATACAAGCAAAAATGTAAATTTAGTTAATTTATGTTTTTGGTAGTATTTTTCACAATAACCGCTAATTTTCGCTAAGAAAAATTATTACATAAAATTCGAAAATTAAAGATACAATTAAAATTCATCAAAACCTTTAGTTATTAACAAGATTGCTCAATTTCTCAAATAAATATCTTATTTTTATAGTAAATAAATAAATGAAAATTAAATAATCAATGAAAATTAATTACAGTAAACCCTCCAACTGCGCGGTTTTTCATTGCGCGGTTTCGCAATTGCGCGGCCAAACCTTTAATACCAAAATTTCGATCTGCGCGCTAACAATTTCGTAGCTGCGCGGTTTTTCTCAAAATTTAGAATCAGAAGATATCACGGAAGTCCTTGTGTCAAATGAAGAAAATAATACTGTTGACGATATTTTGACACAGTTCGGCGGTAATAATGATGAAAATGATGAAAGTGAAGAAGATGTACAGATTACAGAAGAGAAAAAGTTTACTACCGAAAACTATCAAGTTTTTTAAAACTTGGTAGTCAACTTGAACAGCAAGCTCTTAATATAGACCCTGATATGGAGCGTGCCTTAAAATTTCGGAGAAATCTGACTGCAGCTTTAGCACCATATGCTGAAATTTATAAAGAAAAACAAAAAGCTGGTAAGCAATCAGTGTTAACAAGCTTTTTTCAAAAAATTATACAATCACAGCCAATAGAATCAAGCTCATCAGCATGTAGCAGTGATTAATATAACGTTACTTATGTTAATTTTTATTTATGTTTAGTCGTTGAATTGAGACTGTTTTTTAGTTCTTGTATTGTTTTTTATAATTTTTATTTATGTTAAATTTTTATTAATTTTTATAATAGTAATATTAATTATGTAAAAGCAATGAATTGAGACTGTTTTTATTAGATTTTATGTTTATATAAATGTAAATATGTATATTAGTCGTTGAATAAAGCCTTTTTATTATATTTTTTAATATTTTTGTAATATCTGGAACCTAACCCCATAATTACATATAAAATCGGGTTCACAGTGCGCGGTTTCGGTTTGCGCGTTGTTTTTGCGGAACGTATCTACCGCGCAGTTGGAGGGTTTACTGTACTAAACAACATAAAACTTAACAATACACTCAAATGGATACAAATTATATTCACACTCATTTTTACATGTGTTTATATCATACAAATATGCAATTTGAGAATATTTCCAACACTAAATCACATTTTATCTTAACATGCGTAGGAGAGGCGCAAATCGGAGAAATGTAAATTATAAATTTTTTTAAATAAAATTACAATATAAAATTTAATAGAAATTTAGAAAATAATATTGATTAACCGGACATTATGGAAAATGTAGAAGAATAATATCGAAAATGTAAAACTGTATAAATTTAACTAAAAAATTAATAATTCTTATTAAAAGAAACACTGAATTACTTATGTTTTGAAAGTTTCTTGGCAATTAAACTCACATAATTATCATAAGGTTTAAAATGTGGTAATCAAAATAAGTGAAATATGCAAATACTACACATAACATTTCTAAAAATAAAACACGAAAATACATGAAAAAAAACATTCCACGTACCATTCTATTTTGGAAAAACGAAGTTTCGAAAGTCGTATGTTTTAATGGGTTAGATCAGTAATAGGCAAACTATATGCTATAGATAATATATGGTGAAAGAAAATTAAGAGTATATCGTTAGGAATTTTTTAATTCGACGTTTATTTCCTGGGATTTTGGAAAAAGTAGAAACTTTCGTTTATTTGTGCCCTGACATATTTTTTGGGTGAAAGACAATGACAGGTGAGCTTTATTGAAAAAGTGTACTCTAATGAACTAACAAAAAACGGGTTCCTGAGTATTAATGGGTGAATTTACGCCAACCTAATTTCCATCTCTTTTATTTTATATTTGTCAATCCTTAGAGCCACTTATTATATAATTACACTATTGAGAGACTATATTATTCAGGAAACAAAAAATTAATCCCAAAACATAAAATACATTTTTTTCGATCTTATAGTCGAAAATCTTTCATTTGTATAATATATATTATTCGCAGCAAAAGGATTCAATTATCATTTAATTGTTTATTATTATTATTATTATTATTATTATTATTATTATTATTTTTGTTAATTATTGTTGTTGTTATCATTAATAAACGCAAAAAAATGTATAAGAAAATTTTAACCAAAATAATAAGAAGTTGTTTTTAATATTTTCTATTTTAATTATTGACACGATATTATTTTTGTTGAGCTGAAACTCATTAGTATTATTATCTTTACTATTATTATTATTATTAGTATTATTATTACTGTCCTCAGTGTATTGAAAAAAAATTTAGATATCGTTATCATTATTATTTTATTATTATTGATATCACTAGTATTATTTTTATTATCATCACTGTTGTTTTGTCACTATTATTTATATCATCATTATTATGGGCTTGGCATTATGTGGACATCACATGGTAGTGAGAATACCAAAATAATAACCAGAATAATAAAATAAATGGATTCGAGGACGAATCTTAATGAAAGGGGAGATATGTTAGGGTAATGTAAGAAAGCACAAAATAAAACGGGAGTAGAATAAAAATCAATAAAAATGTTGAGATCTCAATCTTTGAGATCCCCAACGCTGCACTGATGACTATATAGGTCTATCGAATATGTAAACAAAGTCGGGTTAGTGAAATATTTATTTTGAAATACAAAATATTACCAATACATATTCCGTTTAGAAAATGATTCCGCTGTAAATATTGTTGTATTGTGTTATATGTTATTGTTGTGTTATATGTTATATATGCGTGATATGTTGCTAGTAAAACCTTGAACGTTTTTGTTATTGTACTGTTCTAATTTAAAAACTAATAAAGATATTCCCTTTTTAGTTTACAGTAGAAACAGTAAGATTTCTAGGCGACTACTACTGATTTTGGGTCGCTATTTCTATTATTTTCCATGCGCATTGACGTAGAAATTTTATTTATTTATTAACATATGTCGTTTTTCCTATTATTATTATTTCTATTATTATTATCAAAAAAAATAAAAATTTAATTATTATTATTATTGCCACTATTGTATTTTGTTATTATCATGTTTCTATAAAAAATTCTTTATTTGCGAATACATGTTTTTTAATTATTATTAAGTATATTTTTTTATGTAAAAATTATACTATAACCATGTTTTCTTATTTATCTAAAAAATTATTACTTAAATAATTTTTTATTTTAAAATGTATTTATTTATTTTAGGCTTTAATGTTTATTTTCATTGCCTACATGTGTTACATTCGAATTCTGTTAACTGTTTATTTTTCTTGCTCAGACCGATCTGTTGTTTACCTTATTTGCTAAAATTATTTATTTTATTATATAAGCATTACAAGCTTTGTGATACCCAGTGCAAATTCCAATAGTACACTAGTTTCGAGCTTTTGGCTCTCATCAGTACTATGCAGGAGACGCGAATATTTCTCAACGCGCCAGGTAAGTATACAATATTACTGATTCAACTCTATTGCATACTTTCATTGGTACACTGGAAATCACATCACTTACAAATTAGCAAAATCACAGTAAAAAATATCTGCAAACTTGGAAAGCCGGAGCCAACGAGAAGCCCAAAGCAACTGGAAACCCGGTGCTTAATAAGACCCGATTAATTGGAAAGTGAAGCGATTTCTTCCGAGAGGTCGTGTAGGAAGAAATTTAGTAGATTAACAAATCGTCCCTCCCAGAAGATTAAAATAACGGGCAACCAATACGTTAGAGGACTAGTTGTAATCCCCAAAAGGATTAATATAACGTTTGGGTAAATGCTGATAATTATTAGGAAATGTAGGTAATCCCTAGAGGAATTAATGTAATATTGATAATGTCCTTTTAGAAAATTATAAAAGAAAAAATTGAAAAGAGACGAGTTGCGAGTTGGTCGAAGAAACAAAATTAGCGTGGACTTACGAACTCATATAAAATCAAAAAGCAAATAATTCAAATAAACCTAAGGAACATTATAACTTATCGTACCAGAAAGGTAAATACCCTTTGAGTAGCCTACCTTATGATAACGACTGTCGACGAAAGACAAGTGCGAATCGAGTGACTACTTGTAATTGTGAGAAATATTGAATAAAGTTGTTCTGTGTTGGGTTTTTATTTATTTGATTGAAATAATACGAGGAGTCAGTAACTATCCGACTTGTTAAATAATAACCAAACACTTAATCAAATCACTTTGACACACAATCTCACTTTAACTGGATGTGTTCTCATTTTCCCTTTGTTAATAAATGGAGAAGGTATCAAAGGAGAATATTTATTTAATCTTGACATAAAATAGTGGAGAACACCATATTTTCTGTTGTAGGAAAACTAAATTGCCTTTATTTTTACATTACATACAAATTAACATTGCTGAATAGTTTATATCAAAGAAACATTTCCTTTGAGGTTAATTCACTGTAGGTGATTGTATAATCCAGATTTAATGGTCTTCTTTTATAATTTACTTATGGTACGACTTGACTAAAATCCTTCTTGATACTGCGCTTGGTTGTGTTATGTAGACTCGGTCTCTTGAACTGTTAAACAAGCTTAAATACCGGAAAATATTGGTAGTATTCTTTTATTACCGGGAAATATCGTTTCGTCAGTTGATGTTTTTCTGCGTTCTTATATAATTTATTGTGTGGCTATAATTTTTTGGCAATGAGACCTCGTCATTTGTACTTATAATTCCTATTTAAGAAAATTTGATTACTTGCATTTATAATTCTATTACTCAACGACTGTTTCAATCAGATTTCATTGAGTGTAAACAATATATTGCCATTTCAGCATTTTAGATGGGTTTCGACCAGTGCCTCAAATATTCGCTCTCATTTCCGCTATCAATTTAAAACTTATCCTAGATAACTAGGCTTAGAAAACAGAAAGTCCCCAATCTCAATCAGCCTTATAAAATAATTTGGACTTTGGGCTATTCAAACAGCTTAAAGAATTGTCGTGTAATCAAGACCAAGATCAGTCATGGACCCTGCTCTCAAAAGTGGTATTTGAATGATTTAATTAAACAATCAGCTTAGTCTCCAATTTTGACATTTAGTATTTAATTTATCTGGTACGAATATCCATGTAGATAAAACTTAAAGGCTTGAAACGAACTAAAAGAAATTTAATTTGTAACATGAAAGTCTATATTTACTAAAACATCATGACAAATTTTTACGTTTTACTTCGTAATATGGTGTCACAGAAATTTTCAAAAACGCCTCAATCTTATTGTGGTTCAGCGCCAGGTATAAATACTCTCATGATTATGGATGATTTTCTGATCAATCAGGTTTAATCCCTTCGTGATTTGGTGGTGTGAATTAACCAATTATTTTCTTTCTTCTTAATTTCTTTTTCTATTGGCTAGTTTTTTTATTTATTAGTTTTTTATTTTAATTAATATTTTTTATGCAATCGTCATTTTATTTTCTGGTGGCCATCTTGTTTTTTGAAAAAAATTATTGCTTTGCGATTTTTCGTGTTTTATTTCAGAAAATTTTTCTTATTTTAGTTTTTTGTATTTATTTATTATTAAATATCTTGTTATCATTTGTGTTATTCGAGGTTTTTATTTCAATTTAAATGTACTTTGGGCAATGGAATGGTACTATTCCAAACGTGCAATAAGAGTTTGGTTAGTTTGTACCTCTAGCTCAGTGGTTCTTAACCTGGAGTCCATGGACCCCCAGAGGGTCCGCGAAAGGGTTCCAAGTGGTCCGCGGCACTATTTTTTATTATTTTTGTTTGAATCTGAATAAACAGATTTATAAATAATTATTAAAAATGTATGTGTTTTACTATCAATTTATTAATTTTTTAACATTTCAGGGGTCTGTCGGTACCAATTATATATTTATGGGGTCAATAAGTTTGAAAAGGTTAAGAACCCCTGCTCTAGCTTAAACCATTAGAGGTCAACTGTTGAGCGATAAAATTATTCTCATAAACAGGAATTTAAACGCACAAAAAAATCATTGAAGGATAAAAAATAGACGCAAAGATGTTAAGAATGCCTATCAATATGTAATACTTAGGGTGGGATTCGATGTCGGATGAAAGCAGTAAGTTAAAAAGAGCGAACAAATCTCAATATTTCAAGAAAAACATGAGAAGCAGACCCAGGTATGGACAAATGATAAACGGTAGAAACAAAAGGCTCATGAATAAAATGCCAAGTCAATTGTATCAATGAAGTCTTTGGAAAGCCGAAAGAATGGGGCTGCTGTGGATTGCAACAGAGAAGTCCGAGAATTCCAAAACCAACCACTATTGAATTAGAATCGAAGACAATATATAAAGAAGTTGGACACCAATTACCGAACAAGAAAAAAAGATGATGAAAAAATATTGAATGGAATTTCAGCAAAAGTTGTAAAAATGACTTGAGGTCAGAGTAAAGAATATTAACTAAAATCTCAACGAATATAGAAGGACATACATCAATAAAAATATCGTTATTTGACATAAACAAGTTGAATTCGAAGTGGCAAGTAAGAATAATATGGAAACTATAATGTTTGTATTCAAAGGTTTTGAGGAAATTCTGAAAAATATGAAAAAAGAACTATAGATTTTAACTATATGATGACTAATATCATAGAGATTTAAACAAAACAATTATTTTTACATAATACATTTTACAATTTTTGCATTTTAAAAGTGAAAAAAACCTGACAGTGACAAACTAATAAAGTGGTTAAGAAGAAAAACATAAAATCGCTCACCGCGACCAAACAACTTAATCTTCCACCATTATTTCTCCAATATTGCCTGACAAATACTTTCTTATAGGCATGAGACTGCTGAGTTGTAAAGAAAGTGCGTTCGGAATAGAAATTAAATGATCAATGCTGCTTTGATACTGTCGTAGAAAATTCCAGAAGCACATGTATAACTGATGCATTTAGACAAAATCATAGAAATATAAAATGTTTCCATACTTTTTTGATTCAAAAGTTAGTATGTTTACAAAATAGCAATTTAAAAGCCCACATAAAACTTTGTTGGTATATAAAACGACGGGATCCTAATCATTATTAGAATAAAATGGTTAAAAAAGAAACAAATTTGTATCTCATGTTTCCATAATTTTTTTGCTCACTATATATATGTAATAAAAATGATATAAAAAAATTAAACTTATATCAAAACTTAACAAAGAAACCATTTAAAACTGCTGAACAGATTATTTTTATGTAAGTTTGAAATCAGAACAACCAATAATTATAATTTCCTATTCTACAAATAAAAAAAGATACCATGTAGAAATAATATAAGGATATAACTTGGGAAATGACGAAAATATATTACTCGAATAAAATAAAATAATTCCATCATCCTATGATCAAAATAAATATTATCTGATTTTAGTGGTGTAGTAAGCATAACTGGCGCCCGAGCACAATAAAGTTTTGGAGCCCCCTCCCCTCCACCACCAGAAAATCATACAATAATATAATATATGGAATATACTCATAATAAAAATATAAATAAATAATAATATAATGCAGTACTTACTTTAAAGTACTCTATACCGACGGTTCTTAAACCTTCACGGACCACCAACTAAAAAATCTGAAATTTGCGGACCACTAAATAAAATTAATCCGCACAATTTGTGCGTGTTAATGGATTAGTAAAAAATTTCATTGGTCACTAAGTATAAAATATTTTGATTTTCTAATTTTAAGTCACAATTATTTTAAACATTGTAAACATTCCCACATTTTCAAAAGAATGTCTTTGTTTTGTGGGCCACTGGAAAGTTTCTTCGGCCCACCAGTGGGCCACGTACCACAGTTTAAGAAACGTAGTCACTACATAACTTCGCTTCTACAAGTACTCTTTTTCGGCACAAGGCTTTAATTTTTTTTGCATTTAGACTCGATTCGTTTTGAAATATGCGGAATCCATGAATATTATTTGAAGATTATTACTGAATTTTAAATAAGTATTGTATTTAAATATTATAAATTGTTGGCGTTCTTGGGACATTTATCAGACTCAGATGCCCTTCAAGCAATTTGGTACAATACTAGGGGTTTTAAACTTTTGTATGCGCATTAAAATCTAGAGCGCTAAACACTACCATTAAAAACAACCAGCAGCATACCAGTGTGAGTTAGACACTTTAGTACTGTATGGAGTGGTGGCGTAAATATACAGAGGTGAGCCTGTTTAATCAGACTGCTTGACTTACTTAAACCTAAACTAACGAGACTGCTGATAGAAGTGTATTTCTCAGGTCAAAATTTATTATTATATTCAAAGGAAAAATTCCAAACGATTAAACAGTGATGATAAATCAATTTTTCACAAATTTGAGCAGAAAGAAAACTATAAAATTGTGTAGGGTTAAGGGTCTAAAACGACCAATTATCTGATAAATATTTGTTCAAATTACTAAGTAACTTGACTAAAAAGTAGTTCAGTGCTACTTTTAACGACTTAAAAGAAAATTTGTTAACTATACATTAATTAATACTACAAGAAATTTTGAAATCATTACACATCCTTTAGCTTCCTTATTTCAGCAGCGGTGGGATGTAGTTGCAGGTAGTTTGTTAATCATAGGTAAGAGAAAGTTATAATTAAATTGCATATATGAAAATTATTAATATAAAAGGAATTTATTAAAAGTGAAAGAATTACTACAACAAAATTTAATAACCTTTTATGGTAAGTTTCTTTTTGAAATTTGGGATAATTTAATCGCAATGAAACGATTATCATAATTGGTTAAATAAGAGTTAGCTTTCTTCGTTACAATAGGAAGGCTGGTGATATGATTTAAATTTCCTTACTCCCTTAATTATTAATTACCAAATAGGAATATAATTCGTATTTTTGTTAATATTCTACTCTATTCTTTAAATTAAATTAAATATATGTTCCTTAAATCTAGGATAATTTTTCGAATTATCCTATTATTTTTCTTTTGTATATGGTGAAAGTGATTGCATTTATTAAACTTACAATGATTGTAACCATATTTTTATTGAATTTTATTTTTACTACTGCTTACCTTGTTTTAATAATTTTCTTTTAAAATATTAATTTAAAACATTTTAAATTATTTTCATATTTTCACTAAATGTCTACAGCTATAATTGGCATTGATATCGGATCGTATTCTTGTTATGTATCAGTTGCTAAGAAAGGAGGAATCGAAACTATACTTAATGAATACAGTGATAGATGCACATCGTATGGTTAATGTTAATTGTTTGTTGTTATTTACAATTTTTAGGTCTTGTATTAATTTTTCTGATAAAACAAGATCAATCGGTATGTCAGCCAATCTCCAATTAATAACTAATCCAAAAAATACTATTAATAATTTTACACCTCTGATTGGTAAAAAGTTTCTAGATAATATTATTCAAATGGAATTACCATATTCTCACTATAAAATATATGAAGATAAAGATTCTGTAGGAATAGAAGTAACATTCACAATTATTTTTCAATTATTAATTATTCAATTAGGTTAATTATCTGAAGAAAATCTACAAGTTTAAACCCGAGCAATTGATTGCAATGCTAGTTACAAAACTAAAATTTTTAGCAGAAAATGATCTCAAATTATCTGTCAGACAAGCAGTTTTAAATGTTCCACTTTTTTATACTGATATAGAAAAACGATGTTTAGTTTCTGCTATGAATATTGCTGGATTAGAATGTTTGTGTTTGATCAATGATTTAAGTGCAGGTTTGGTTTATGTTTTCGTTCAACTTTGAAATATTATTATAAAATCCTATAATTCAATTTGTTAAACATTTAATCTTAATCTGTTTTACTACACTTTTAATTTCAAATTTTTGAATTTATATTACGTAATAATTAATACAAAACGGAACAGTCTGAAATGGAATAAGTTTAGTGCATTTTCCACAGTCATTTATGTTGTTGATATCAAGAACTCCAAAGTTATTTTTTTACAAATTGAAAATATGGCACCTAATGCTATTTTAAACAGGATGTTTTCGTCATATAAATATAATTATTACCTAAAATCTTTAGAATAAAATCTAATATAAATTCCTTAATATTCCAGTTTAATCCGTTATTCTAAAATTAAAATTATAGAGCTCAATTATTGGTCGAGATTTGTCATGATTAGTCATTTGAGTCACTGATTTATTACGTAGTATTTACTGCAGTTTTATTACAGTCAATATTATTTTATAGCTGAAATCCGTGTGAGTTCCTTTGTTCTTTAATGAATTCACTAAATAAATTACTATTTTTGATATAATCAGGTGGGGGGGGGTCTTCTGTTAGGTAATTATTCTTCCAAGAAGCGAAAGATTGTTTCTTGTAAATAGCTGACCAATCTATCCTCCAACGAAACTAACAAACTTCATTCTCGAAGAATTTCGTCTCTGGTAACGAATCTTGGCTTCACTACAAAAATGGCAAAGGAAAGAAGGCTTGCGTTTCGTCAGATGTTTCACCCAAAGAAAAGCCGAAAGGCGTCCATTGTAACAGGGCAATGTAGTGTGTTTGATGGGACATTGTGCGGAATTATTCACTAGGAAATCATTTCAAAAGGGATTTTTATAATTGTTAATCCAACAGAAAACGTTTCAATTACAAAGATTTATGAATAACTACAACGGGGTGCAAGCAAGTACTCCGTACTGATAATGACATACCATAATATATTCTATTTGATCCATGGTTTTTAACCCTTAAATACCGCTCATATATTAAAAGATACAACCGTTAAAATTGATGTTTCTAAATAACTATTCGAAATTTCCCATGCAAACCAATTTTTATGAAGCGCAGCTAACTTCTTTCTATTTTGAAATGTCATATATGATGTAATCGTAATTTTGGTATATGAAGAAATTAATGTTTAAAGTGTAAATATATATACTGATAATTTTGGGTCTTGTGATGATCATTAATAATGTTGATTTTTTTAACAGTGATTTTTTGTGTTAACAGTGAAATTAACTTACCATACCTCAATAATACGGATGATCACGTACAGTACTCAAAACAAACAGTTGAATAGAAATTAGATAATAATTAAGCTTAAGTTCTTTTCAAGGGATTGCAAATTTATTGGAAAATTATTACAATTTTATCGGTTTATCAATAATTTACCAGTAAATCATTCAAATCTAATTGTGTATTTTAAAAAGTAAATATCCTAATAATTTGATAATAACAGAGTTGTTAATTTTTTATATCAATTAATCTGTATGTAAAGAAAACACAATGTTTTTCAAATAAAGCCACTACTCAGTACATTTAGTGAAACCATAAAATGAAATAAAACACTTTCAAGTATTGATTTAAATGTGCAATTATTGATTAAAAAGTGCTTAAAAAGTGATTAAAAAGAGTTTGAGATTTTCAAAATATTATTTCGACTAAAATATAGAGGGTGACGTCACCTACGTCTTTGCTGACCACAACATTTTTGGATCTCTTCAAGATTTTTCTAGCGAAAAATTTAAATTTTTCAAAGCGATAAACTTGATTAGAAAAAGATTATTTGAGATATTTGGAAATTTTCTTTTTGTATAATATTGAGAATTACAAGCCCTACGACCACGACTTGTTCAAATATTTATTGGAAAATGGTCAAAAATACAAAAAACCAAATATTTTGTACCTTAAATGGCGCTAGGTTCCAGAACCTTATCGTGCAAAAGTCTCTAAATTTTACTTTGTAAAATGTTAGACCTTTGAGTGAAGTACATTTTTGTTGAAGAAACCATTTTCGTAACTTTTGAAAAAGACGGTTAAAATCACGTTCGAAACTCAGTATAATTTAAAATTTAAAATTTCTGCCATATGAATTATCGAGCTACCCCCCATCATTTTTTTTCAAGGTCAAATTTCATGGCGGCTTTTTTAAAATAAATTTTATTGATTTTTAAGTGCTATTTAAGTCAGAGGTGTTTTCGGTTATTCTTAATGTTGAAACCATATTTTGTCCAGACATCCTACACGACAAAGATGTATTCTTTGATGACAAACAAGAATTCTTACAAAATTTGTTGAAAAGATTTCTTTTCGATAGACTTTTTCTTTTTAAGGAAAATTTGTGAACTAGAGGAACGCGACATAATTAGTCGAGACAACCTTCATAAGAAATTTGCGTCTTGATTCAACTAAGAGGATTCTTTAATAAAATTCTCGAAAAGTTTCCTGGTTCTCCTAGGAATTTAGAAAGTGTAATCAATCAATATTTTTTGGCTATCTTGAGAACACGACATAATTAGTCGAGCCATCCGTCATAAAAAAGTTGCGTCTTAATTCAACTAAGAAAGTTTCGTAATAAAATTCTCGAAAAGTAACTTAACCAGGAATTAAGAAAATGTAAAAATCAATCGATAACTGATATTTTCATCCTACATATTTATGATAGTTCATCGATAAATTGAGATATTTTAACGGGACTTTAAACTTTCCTTATTAGTTTTCAATGGAGATGTCGAATCTTTGTTCAAATGTCTAAGATTATTGCGCGAAATATGAATTTTTGTTTAAATAAACTCATTTTTTTAATATATAGAGCCCACATGAATAGAGTTATTAATAAAAATATTTTTGTTTCAGGTGTAATTCATAACAGAGATCTCGAATCTTTGTTTAAAAATAAAATATTTGCGCGGGAAATTTATTATTATTTGAATTATTTTCAAATTATTTTCATGTCAAAATGTATAAACAATGATTGTAAAACATTAACTTAAATGGATTTACAAAATGAAGCCGTTTATCAAATTGTTGGACCTAGTGGTAGTGGTAAAACAATGTATGTATGTAAATTACTGCAATCTAATTTGTTTGTTGATAAATTCAACAAAATATATTGGCATCGAGGTTCGGAAACTGAAAATGGTTTGACTCATTCAGAATTTTGCAAAGTTCAAATGAAAATCATAAAAAGATTTGATAAAGATTGGACAAAGCGTTTACAAAATGTAAACCATATATGAATATCAATTATATAATTGCGTACTTACTCAAATAGCTGCGTAAAATCAATTATTATTATTATTATTATTATTATTATTATTATTATTATTATTATTATTATTATTATTATTATTATTATTATTATTATTATTATTATTATTATTATTGTAAGGAGTTAGTAAACCCCTATATAAAATTATTATGGTTAAATGGTAGAAGTGAGATCAGTTAGTAGAAATAATTATTTCTGTTAAATTTTTATATTTAAATTCTATATTAAATTCAAATCTTCTTCAAGCATTTATTTTTATAACAACTTCAAAACTGTGTCGTTTACTAGCGTATTTAAACACCGAGGCGTGATAATTATTAATATTAATGTAATTACTGGTCATTCATTTAATTGATTTAATTTAATATAATTTAATATAATATGATATAATTTAATATAGAATTTAAATATTAAAATTTAACAGAAATAATTATTTCTACTAACTGATCTCACTTCTACCATTTAACCATAATAATTTTATATAGGGGTTTACTAACTCCTTACAAATATTATTATTATTATTATTACTATTATTATTATTATTATTATTATTATTATTATTATTATTATTATTATTATTATTATTATTATTATTATTATTATTATTATTATTATTATTATTGTTGTAAGTTATTAAATGTGAAAGGCTGGAAAAAAGGATTATCTTTTCATCACATAAAATTGCAATGCAAAATTGCTCTATTTTATTTTGTCGCAGGAAAATGAGGCAAGCTGCGAGTTGATATCTCTTTGACGCTCGTGTAATTCACACAGAACGAATCTTTGTATCTTCTTTACCTTAATGATACAATATTGCCGAAACAGTAACGTCAAACTTTGCTGCTAACCGACTGATATTTTGAGTTGTAACCGCTTTCATGACATCTTTCACTTCATTATTATCCTTAATTTTGTCTCAGACTCATTTTCAAAATTAAAATCGCTAGAACGGAATTCATCAATCACATTCTTGTGTGTGTGTGTGTGTGTGTGTGTAGCAGTAGTATGTGTTTAATGAATATAGTAAAACAAATATTTATATTTCGAAGTTTTATTTATGTAAGAAGCCTCTTCAATAAATCTACCTTTTCACAGCGTTTACATGTTTTTAGATAGTACTTATGTTGAGATATCATTTGTTTTAATATCTCAGGTGTTTTATGATTTTAGTTGCTTTATTGTATCATTCAATGAGAGCTCATTCATTTACAACTCCAAAAACCGTTGCCTTTGTTGACATTGGCTATTCTAACTTCCAAATAATTATTGCGCAATTTACTAAAGACAGATTTCAGATTTTACAATATGGTTATGATCCTAATCTAGGAGGTCGTGAGTTTGATAGGTAATCTTTAACTGATTCACATACTTTACAATGTGATTAGAGTAATTTATAAATACTTGTCTATATATTTTGCTGAGAAATTTTCGGTTGATGTCTTGGATTCAACTAAAGCTGGATTACGATTGATGGTGGAATGTGAGAAAATAAAAAAGAGACTGAGTGCTAATTCGGCTGAATTTACTATCAATATTGATTGTCTAATGAATGACAAAGATGTAACAGCTAAGATAGATCGGACTTTATTCGAAGTTAATTTAATGCAATCTCATTCGATTTCACATATAATATTTATAGAATCTTTCTACATCGTTAATTAGTCGTATGAAATCAGTTATGGAAACTACGTTACAGCAATTTCAAAAGAATAATAAGATATCTATTTCTTCTGTGGAAATAGTCGGTGGTACCAGTCGAATTCCTTGTGTTAAACAAGTTATAACCGAAGTATTTAAAATAGAACCTCAAAATACTCTTAATGCAGACGAAGCAGTTTCACGCGGCTGTGCTATACAGGTTTTAATTTTTAATAAATTCAATCTTTTCTTTCAATTCCTTCAATCGACCTTCACTAATCTGACTATAAAAAGGTGCTTTTTATCTTCTTTGTCTCTTTATATACCATTATCTTAAAGAAATCTTAACTATATAACAAACTTCCCCATTAATTCATTTTATCTCTTTAAGTCTGCAATCATGAACGCCAATTGCATGATTAGAAGAATCGAATTCCTAGACATAGTTCCATTCGGTATTACATTAGACACTTTCACCAACATTCAGTTACAGGAACTAATGAAAATCGATGCATCGCAAAAAGCATCCATTCGCCAAGAGTCAGTAGTTATAGCTTCTTCTTTGCAAACATATCCATTCATGAATGCGATTGAATTGTCCTTTGATGAGTGCTCAATTATTGAAATTAGATATACTGATCGAAATGAGATTCCTAACGATAATAAAACAATAGGTGGAATTTTATTTGGGATTTTATGGAATCTTTTTGACATTTGCATATATTTAAGGTTATATTAAAATTAATCACGAAACCGGTTCTAATGAAAAAATGTGTAAAATGCTCTTGGAATATTCAATTGATAAATTTGGTATATTTTCTATTAACTCTCTTGTTATTAAAAGAAACTCAAAATCTCCGAGGTAAAATTTGATGAGAAGAGACAAAAATTTCTATTATAATTTATTTAAGAAGTGTTAATCAAAACACTCAAAAAGCAGAGCAAGCTCCACCCGTGGATTTACTAAAAGCAGAGTCGGGTAAAAAGAAGGGTAAAACTCATAAACCAAGCCCTTCAAATTACGATGTTTATGGCCCGATAGATTTTCAAGTCAACTATATGATGAGTACTGGTTCTGATGTGATAGAATCGTTTAGGAACCTTGAAGTAATTTTTTGGTGTATTCCATTATTAATTTTTTAAAATAATGTTATATATAATATCAATTATAATGAAAATGTTAAAAATATTAAATTATTAAAAAATTATTTAAAATGAATATAATATTAGCAACGTAAAAATAAAATTATAATTATAAAAAAACAGAAATAAAAATATGATAATTTAATATAAAAATAAAAAATGTTTAAACAAATAGAAAATTGCAACCATAATAATAAAAAAATTAAATTATAATATTAAAATAAAATTTTTTTAAATAAATATAACCAAAAATAGAAAAATAGGGTTTAAAAATAAATAAATATTTATATTAAAAATTTTGGTTTTTAATACATTTTATTTCGTTATTTTTTATAATTATAAAATTTTTTATATATTTTAACAATTTCAGTATTTTATATTATATATTTTATTTAAATATATAAAAATTTATCAATTATAAATAGTTAAACATTCATGGCAATAATTTAATTATAAGATAACGCCAATCAAACATTCTTTTCACGATATATTTCGATAGTTTTCCTGTCATCATCAGGTGGGATATAATAACTAAATATATTAAGGATTTTTAAACAAATTTATTAATTGTATTAATTATTAATTATATAAAAAAACATTTTAATAAAAACATTTCATTCTTTAAAAAATTATAATTCAAATAATATATTATTTTTTAAATTTTAACATAATGAATTTAATTTAGTAATTTATTAATTATTTAATTTAACAACAATCAATACATACAATATACAAAAATCTATTTAAAAACATTTAAAACACAAGTATTCACTGCATTCTGCACATTAATTTTCGGATTCAATGATTTTATCAACAATGCCTCACGAATTACACGTTCCCAAAAATTATCGAAGTTTTTTAATTTTAAAATCAGACATACCTATTTTATTCTTACAACCCTTATTGTGCTCACTAATGTTGGTAAATGCCCTCGGTCTATAATGTTCTCAAGCTCGAATACAGAGATGACGAAAAATCCTTTTTATTAATTATGGTAAAAGAGACTGTTGACAAATTTATTAAAAATCCTAAGGATCCATGTTTGAGAAATTCTGGGTGTGATCTTGTTGAGATGTGTGAGTCTGATGAGTTAAATAAATTAAATAATGTGAGCAAGGATGATGAGCCTAAATTGGTATTAGTATTGCCGTACTCAGAAGGTTTTAAGGATTATAAAGTGAAGATAAGAAAGCAGTTAGGGAATTTAAACTATAGGATAGTGTCAACTTCATGGAAAGTACGCAATATGTTTATTAATAAGTCAAAAACTCCGGTTGATTTGTGTTCCGATCTCATTTATCAGTTTACATGTAATGTATGTAATGCCACATACATTGGAGAGACTTCCCTCCTCTCTGTATTCGAGCTCGAGAACGTTGTAGACCGAAGGCATTGACCAACATTAGTGAGCACAATAAGGGCTGTAAGAGTAAAATAGGTATGTCTGATTTTACAATTTTATTAAAAAATTTCGATAATTATTGGGAACGTGTGATTTGTGAGGCGTTGTTGATAAAGTCATTGAATCCGAAAATTAATGTGCAGAATGCAGTGAATACTTGTGTTTTGAATGTTTTTAAATAGTTCTTTTTGTATATTTTATGTATTTATTGTTGTTGTTAAATTAAATAATTATTAAAATTTTTAAATTATTAAATTAAATTCTGAATTTTAAAAATAGTATACTAATTTAATTATAATTTTTAAAAATAATTAAATGTTTTTAATAAATAAAAAAATTTTATATAATTAATAAATTTGTTTAAAATCCTTAATTTACATAGTTATTATATCCCACCTGATGATGACAGGAAAACTGTCGAAATATATTGTGAAAAGAATGTTTGATTGGCGTTATCTTATAATTATAAATTATATGAAATAAAAATAATATTAAAAATAAAAGTATAGAATATAATATAAAAAAAGTATAATATAAAAATATTTAACAAATAAATTATATAAATAATAATTTTTATTATAATAAAATCACTTATATTTCATTGGTTAAAATTAATAATTTTTTTGTCTTGGCAATTGATTTTATTATAACTAGTACACGGTACATTCTTTACCTACATTATTGTGTGAAAAATAAAGATGCATTGACAAATGTGTGTTCTTTTATCTACATACGTGTTTCAACACAGTAAAAAGAAATTAATAAATTTCCTATCGATAACCCAAAATTTCGGCAAGGGAAATTATTCGAGATTTTTTTCGCAAGAATACAGTTGTCATAAATCTAAATATTTTCATATAAAATGAAAAATTTAATGACAATAAATGATATCTCATAAAAAAAGTAAACGGATCAATTCACCAATCCCTCGATTTACGCGGTAGATACGTTCCAAGAAACTAACGCGCAAATCGAAACCGCGTAAATTGAGACTTCAAATTCATACAGAAATGATAGAAGGTTCCAGAAAATAAAAATCTGAGCAAATCCAGACTTCGAGTTCATATAAAATAAGGGGGTAAGTTCCAGAAACTCGGGTAAAACGAGGCATAAAAATGCAATTTTATTTAGAAATAGATTTAAAAAATTGACATTTAAATTTTAAATTGTTAAATTTATAACATGCTCATAGTTAAAAGGTATATTAAAATGAATAATTGTAATTTAATTATTCCGCCTCCTCACTACTATATTCTAATTCAACCAATTTTTTTCTTTTTGGTTGGTTTGAAATCGCTACTGTCATCGGATTCAAATCCAGCAGCGTGCTTTTCTTCTCGTCTTATTAAATAGTCTGTAACCAATTTTTGTGTTTGGTTTTTTTTAAATCTTTGTATATTTCACTGTATTGCGCGCAAAGGCTTTTAATGTCTCGCACTCCACAACACAATATTTGACGTACTGCACGCGTAATGGAGTGGGTTACAGATGTTTGTGAGTAATCTTATGCAATGTTAAATATTTTTTTTATGACCGCGTAAAAGTGAAACCGATTAAAATGGGTACCGCGTAATTCAAGAGATTGATGTATATACTATTATCTTAAAGAAATCTTGTTATATAAATTTATTTTTTGATATTTTAAAATCATTATTAAAATTAATCAATTAAATTAATCTAAAATATAATTTAAATATTTCTTATTTCCACTTGTAAAAAAAAATCTAATTTTTTTGATAAACATTTGATAAAGATTTTTCGTAAAACAAAAATTTCAACACCAATTTTCTCTCAGTTTTTCAGTTAAATACTCTTGCATTTGTTTCAGTAACATTGGGTTTATTATCAGTTTTTATATTTGGAATAAATATCAATATTTAACTAATTTTTTGAAATTGAATTTATCAACTCTTCAAAGATGATTATGTTTAGATAAAATAAATGTTAAAAAAGAACTAATATCGCAATAGTGGTAACCTTCGGCTATTTGCTCATTAAATAACAAAATGACGTATTTTATCCATATCGTTCGTGTTCATATCGTTATAAATTAGTTAACCACTTAATCAATTAATTAATTAAGTCACCATAAAAATAATCATTTTTCACGGTTTTCTAAACTATTTACAAAACTCTTTTGATCCAATGAAGGTTCTTTATAATGTGCAACCATCAGGTCAATCAGTTCTATGTGGTAATAATTCTTTACAATTTGGAGATGATCGAATATATTCCATCAATTTTTTTTGATAAATTTCGCTGATCGAGATATCTCGATCAAATTTGTAAAGTTGTTAAGACACCACGCTGAATTTTTCAAATGTCAGTGAATTTTCTAGATATAATATATGTTCATCTTCATCGTCAGTTAAATTGAAAAGGTCATAATTGTATTCACTTTTAGTACAACTCAAATGTTTCGATAATTCCAATTCGCATCTGGTATAACTGACAGAAATAAATCCCCTTCCTAATTAATATCATAGAAAAATTTATATTTTTTATTTGCAATTCCAGTTCTATCAAAAGTTAAAGAGGAAAAGGTTTTATAAAATTTTTGTACCAGTTGCGGTTCTTCCTTTTAAAGTCACATTAGAGTTATGTCAAGAGTTTCACCACTAAGAGAAAAATTGGTAGCTGATAGATGACTTACATATTCCACCTTTTATACTTTTACGTCTCATGATAGGTTTAAAGACATTTCATCTTCTCTTTGTTATAATGACTTTTAGAATATTAATTGTCAGCTATACTTTGACAAAAATCGAAATTTTCTTGTATAAATAATTGGCAGAATTGTTTTTGAATTCACGGTATGTGGAACATATTTTCATTCAGTAGCTCCATTCTTTCTAAATCCGATTCCTTGTAATATGTACCAGTTATATCAATTCCAAATTCATTTTCCAAAACTTTGAACTGGCTTGATTGGTTCTATCTTATTCTGTTCATGGATATTAAATAAAATAAAGGATTCTAAATTAGAATTTCTAATGTACATGAAGTTCCACATCAGATGGTTTTGTCATTTTTGACAGGAAATATTTCCTAGAAAAATTATTAATAAAATTAAAATATTTATTTTATTCTAATTACATTATATAAATGCAAAAAAACAACAGTACATATTCCTCTCTGTTTTCAAATTTGATCAATTTTATCCAAAAATTGATTTTCATTTAAAAATTTCTTGATCTTCATTTCATTTTAGTCTATATGTCAATATCTTATTTATATTTATTTTTTAAATATAAAACTAAAATATAATCTTTACACTGAAAAGAAACTAAGGTAAACGAAATCGAACATAATCTTTATTTGTTGCAATGGAATTGCATTCAATTTGTTTTTCGATCTTATTTAAAGACAAATTCCAATTAATAAAAAATATATTCCATAACATCATATTCTCTGGGAATTTTATAATCGTAACTGTGATATATTGAAATAATAAATTTTCACATAATTTTCAACATGAAATAATTAATTTTTTAATCAAACATTTTACTAATATTCTTTTATACATATCAAAATTTCACTTAAAATCTTTTACAATAAAATGTTTATTTAATTTCTTTACATAATCGAACATTTTAAAAATACAAACACATTTTAAATTTTATGCAATCAAACATTAATTTTTTAATGCATTCAGACATTAAAAAAACAATTACATTTAAAAAATTTTTTAATAAAACATTGATTTAATTTTTCAATGCATTTAAACATATTTTTTTAAACATATTAAACATATAAACATATTTTCAATTTCACCACTGATTTCTTTTCCATTGTGTATTTTTTTAAAAGATTAAAGACTGTTATGTTATTGGTCCCGAATATACTTGGGGATGTTATATTATATTGTTTATTACTATTTTGTTTTGTGTGTGTTACGAAGTTGCAATGTTTAATAAGAAGATTGTCGAGCCCGAAAGAGTCACCGATAAATGTGTTGGGACAGTCGGGGTGTGTGCTGTGTACCAATTGAGCGATAAAAATAATAATAAACAATAGTATTAATCGTAACCAAACTTTTATTAGAACAAAAATATTAAGACCTTGAGTCTGGGGGAAAGTAACGCGGATTTGAATAATCAAATCCGAACTGGATTTCAGTTTTGCAAAAACTTGAATATTTAGCTAGAAGCTTGTCTTGTAATCGTAATAGGGATTGGAGGCTTTATCTCGACTTTATCTTTGCTCTCGAAGTTTTGCGAAGAATTTGAATAGAAATTATGATAGGATTTGGGGATTTTTACTCTCAACTGTATCTTTACTCTCGTAGTTTTGTAAGGTATTTGAATAGTCAGTTAAAGTTTGAATTGAAATCGTTTTAGGATTTGGAGATTTTTACTCTCAACTGTATCTTTACTCTCGTAGTTTTGTAAGGTATTTGAATAGTCAGTTAAAGTTTGAATTGAAATCGTTTTAGGATTTGGAGGTTTTAATTTCAGCTTTATATTTGCTTTTGTAGATTTGTAAGGAATTTGAATCTTGAGTTAAAGTTTGAATTGAAATTGTATTAGGGTTTGTAATCTTTAATTTCGGCTTTATCTTTGCTCTCGTAGTTTTATAAATAACTTGGATATTTGGTTAACTGCTGGAATTGGGATTAGAACTTTTATTTACGATCTAGATACTTGTTAGTACTCGTATTTAATTTTTTTAATCTTTCTTTATCGATTTCTTTAATTTTTTAATTTTTGTAATTTACTATAGCGATAATTTACTATAGTAAATTATCGCTATATAGTTTTTTATTAAAAATCTGGATTTCCCAGATGGTTGTATTTTATATCTTAGTATACACAATTCCTAATTGTGAATACTAAAATATTAACAAAAATAACTGTACATTACAAAGACTATGAATCAGTAAATATATCCAAAACATCGATATATTTACTGATTCATATTGTCAAAATAAAATTACATTTGAAATCTCTTATAATAAGTCAATTTAATTAAATTATCTTTTGAAACATATTTTAAAATTACAATTATATTAAAATATTTTAAAATTATACATTCAAATATTTTTAAAATTAAAATTTTAAATATAAATTAAAGTTTTTCTCATACAAAATATTACAGTCAAACATTAGTTTCATTTTAAATGAACTTCATAACTTTAAAAATGTTTAAGTATAGCAAATCCCACTCTCCCCTTTTTCTCTATTATTGAATTTTATATCCATCAATAAAATCAATTTTTATATTTTTTTGAACCTCAATTATTTAAATTTTGTTGGTAGAATTTTTTTATTGAAAAAGAGATAGAAGAAACAGAGCGATTAAATGCCAAAAACCGACTGGAAGAATCAATATACAAATACCGTGCTCATATATCGAACTCAGAGCAATCTTTTTAGCGAAAAATGACAATGAGAATATATTAAATCACATCAATGAATTGGAAACCTGGCTTTTTGATATGGGAGAGGATGAAAAGAAAGAAGTTTGCTCATTGATTGGTGCGTATTATTGATTTGGCTCCATTGGTCATTGTAGAAATACGAGGAGCATTTGCGGAAATTGGAGACGATATTGAGACCGTTAAGCTCTCGAACGGACACGAATCAAAATAAATCAAATCCTCTAGATGAACTCAATTGTACTCTTAAGGTTAAAACAAGGTTATCGTTTGTTAAAGCTATAGTTGCTATGGGTTCATATATATATATATATATATATATATATATTTATATATATATAAGTACTTATGATTTTCTTCTATGATTTCTTTTCATTTTCATTTTCAATTGATATTATATTTATTTCAAAAACATCAATATCTTTACTGATTTATAGTTAATTTCTTAATAATTATAATGTCAATATTATATATATATATATATATATATATATATATATATATATATATATATATATATATATATATATATATATATATATATATATATATATATATATATATATATATATATATATATATATATATATATATATATATATATATATATATATATATATTATAATGTCAATATTAAATATATATTATAATGTCAATATTAATATATATTTTAATGTCAATACTAAATATATATTATAATGTTAATATTAATATATATATCGTATTAACAATAAGGCATGTAAATGTGAGCCCCATGGACCACAATGAGTTAACGCGCATTTACCAACCCATTAAACAGTACCAGTGTTTCGATTTCGCGAATGTAGTTTCCATGGACCTGGGTAATATATTATCACACACCTATGTAATGAGTTATTGCGCATTTTTAATTTATTGATTTTAAATGCAGGATAATTTGCAAAAAGTGCAAAGAGGTATTTTTAGTTATTCTTAATATGGAAATCATATTTTGTTCGACCATTCTACATGAAAAAGATATGTTCTTTGACAACAAAATATATAAAAATCAAGTTAAATATTTCTTTTCGTTAGACTTTTGGTGTTTTAAGGAATCTTTTTGTGAACCATGGTAATAACGATTATGATATAACAACATATTACCCATGATCATAATTTAATTTAAACAATTTAACTGGTTTTTTGGTTCTCAGGAACAAGGTACCCACTCAATATCAGATCATATATGACCAAAGATTCAATCTGAAAAAAAATTAAAAATAAAAATATTAAAATATATTTTTAAAAACTTTGATTACAAAATTTTAAAAATTTAAAAATTGAAAAATTAAAATATTTAAACATCAAAAGAATAAATAAAGGTTTTTCGAGTTGTTAGATTATGATATCATGATTTCAGCTGTGCTTGAGCTGAAAATAGCAAATGATCTTGTTTTAAACCGTTTCATCTATTATCCTTTCTTTCAAAACCATATCGGTGCAGTATAACCAGAGATTAAAGATAAAGTGACAGGAGAGGTTCGTTACCATAACTAATTTCATTTCGACTACCATTGCAAGAATATACGGCCTTAGCATTTCCTTTAAAGAACTTTATGTTTCACGAACATTTTTCTTTCAATAATCGCAATTTTCATTACTTTCTTATAAAAAAATGTCATACAGTCTTCCACCATATTCTTACCATTTTATATCATTATAATTTAATCCAGAAACTTTATAACCACGTCACTATCCCTCTTTTACGCCTGCAGACAGAAACGCATTGAAAATTGAATAATGAATATCCAATGAGATAGGAGTTACGATTACTAATTTAGAACCAAAATCTATATATTTTATTGTTATTTTAAAGTTACTTTTATAAAGAAAACGGAACAAAAAGCTTTAAGTATCATTGTTGATTTTATGTTTCCTAATGCTGGCTCTTAAATTTCTTATTGAATATTGTCAGATGCGTTAGTTAAAATCATGAAATTCAAAACAAATGCAATATTGATTTACTAATCTACCAGGAAAATTATTATGAAGAGTAAAAATAGGATTTTTGAAAATCTCAAATCTGTTTGAGGTATCGAGTGTTTATTTTCATTGTAGTTGACAATAGTTTCACCTTTCCGTATATTTGTCATTTTCTAATAAACCCTTTACAAAATGAACTATGTTTAATACTTGAGCAATATTACCGTAAATACTCGCGTATAAGTCGAGTAAAGTTTAAGAGGTTTTTAAGTCCTAAATTGGAAACCCGCGTATAAGTCGAAGTAACAAAAATAAATAAAAGGTTTAATGATTTCATTAAAAATTAATTTGTACGTTTTTTGACCCGCGTATAAGTCGAAGTGGCTATTTTGACTTGAAAATTTGACGTAAATTTCTCGACTTATACGCGAGTATATACGGTAAGTTATAGTATATATTTGTAGCGAAATTACATATTATTATGAAACCTGCCTTCTTACTCATTTATTATTATTATTCATATATCAATTATTATATCAATTTTTTTATCAATATCGATTCAATTTTTTATTTATTTATGTTTAAACAAAATATTTTTATGAATTTATATTTGTGTTATAATTTAGTATTGCATTTTAATTTAATATATCATTTTTATTTTGACTATGCCACAACTCCCTTTTTAGAAAAACTATATCAGGCATATTTCGGGAAATTATAATAATATATTTAGACTCTTTAAAATAGACCCTACTGTTAATGATATATTTACACCAAGGGTTTTCGAAAATTCAAAATCAAGAAATCATCGAAAGATCATTGCGAAAACAGATTCATTAGAATATTTTCAGAAAGCATCAAAATGCAGGAAAACGTACAAAAACAGAAAATTGTTAATTAATTAATTAATCAAGGAAAGTATGAGTTAAGTAAACATAAAGAAAAGTAAAAGTAGATTCCAGAAAACCATTAACATGACAACATGAGTAATTGGAAAACGGGAAAAGATTATCGCAAAAGAGACGCACGGTTGGATAATTAATTATTGTCAAAGGGAAATGATCTAGTTGAAATACCATTAATCAATGCGATTATTTCAACTATGAATGGGATCTCAGACTCAGAAACAATGGGCATTTTGCCTCAGATATGACGAAAAAATTGATAGGAGGATTTAAAAGAAAAATATAAAGTCAGAAAATAGAATTAGCGGAAAGGAAAATAAAAAAGTCAAGTTAAATCGAAGGAGTAAAACAAAGATGGGATTATTGTTGCAAAACGTGCAGAATAAAAACGGTTACAGCGAGACTTATTGAATAGTCAGAATAGGCATTTTATTGTGATATTCGAAGTGTTGTTTATCTAAGTATTTTTACAAAACACGTGGAGTAAGAAACACTAATAATATTTATCTAATTAAAAACTAAACACCACATAGGAGCATTGCACAATTGCATTGATATTTTTGAAACTTTCCAGGAAAATATTAAATTCAAGTAACAGTTATATTATTTTTTATAGCAAGCAAAAGTGACAAAACAAGAATTTTTTCACTTTCTTATTCAGTTTATTTTAAATTGTAAATATTAAGTTGTTACATTTTATGATAAAGAAAAGTATTCGATATGAGAATTTCTAATGTATACATTTAAATTTAAAAACGTATCGCTAGTTTTCACGATGGCGCTTTAAATTTAGAATGAATTATGAAACAATGACATCCTGTTAGCAGCATCAATTAACAATAAAAAATTATTTAATATATAGTTTTTCATTTATTTTCGTTTTTGTTTCGTTTATTTTCGTCAAAAAATAATATAAAATTAATAACTTATAAGATTTAACAATATAAACAGAATTTATTAATTTAAAAACGACTAAGTATTTATTTCACAGTCAATACATTTTGGACTATAAGAAAACTTTTTCCTAAAATATCCATTACAGTCATTCGAAGTGATTAACAAATAATAAGTTCCATTAGTTGATTTTCATTTGTGGGACATTCTCTCTTAACTTGTTCTTTCCACTTACTAAACATATTCTCGATGGGATTTAAAAATAGAAAAGAAATTGGGGGTAGAAATTGTAAAGTAAATCCGGATGATTGAATTAAACTATGAATGACGCTAGATTTGTGAAATTTCATATTATCCATGATATAAGGATTGCATCATTGTCTATTCTCTCACGAAGGGTGTTTATGAGATTTTGAACAAAGCTATAGAAATTTTCTGTATTGAATGGTTTATCTTGAGCCATATAACCAACTATATCTTTTTTACTCATCGCACAACACACAGAAAAATTTCGTGATCCTATTGCTGGAATTTGCATAACAGTCGGTTCACCTACAAGAGATCTAACACGCGTACATCTATGCTTACATTAAATCAAACTTCATCAATGAAAATAAATTTTTCTTCGCCGACAAGAGACAAATAATTTAATAGTCTTATTGCATGTTCTTGGTGGGATGAAATCACATCTGCATCATTTCTTCGTACTGGAACACAATGTAATCGTTTCAGTGAATACTGGAAACCTTCTACATACCTGTGAAGTGTCGATTTCGACACTGATATTGAAAATTCCGTCATTCACTTTTTTAGATAGCGCTTTCAAATTATCGTACAGTCAGTGCCTATCCATTCTTTTATTGATTGAATGTGATTTTCTTGTAGCTTTTTTGGCCTTCTCCACCCCTTTTCCCAGCTTCAATAACAATTTTCTTTTGATATTTAGCAATAATATTTCCAATTATACTTCTAGGAACATCCATTATTGAGGCAATGTGCTTTATAGCATTACCATTTAAATAAGACTGCACAATTGACTGTCTTTCGGCATCTGAAATATTTAATCTCTTCTTGGTTTGTTAGCTTTCATTTTATATTTTCTGAATTAATATTTCGACGAAAATCAATGAAACAAAAACGAAAATAAATGAGAAAAATGACGAAAATAAATGAAAAACCCTGTAATATAATTTATTTATATTTAAAATATTGAAAAGTTAATTTTTAAAACATCAAGTAAAAAGCTAGTAAAAAAGAAAAATTCAACTATAGGTCAAGAGAAAGAAAAAGGTAATAAAACTAAATGGAACAATATATTTATTGAATGCCACATCTTCGTATAGTGTCTGATATTTTCATTAATATAACTTACAATCTTGACCGCGAATGAGCATTTGGAGAATAAGAAAATTGATACTGTTACCATAAGGAATTCCATATACAGTAATACCCCGCACTTACGTACACTTTGGGACCGGAGCGTGTACGTAAAATGAATCTACTGCTTTTATTGATGAATAATATGTTTGAAATAAACTAAAACAATAAACATATAAATAAAAAGAAAAAGAAAAAGAGGGATATTATGCATGTAGTTTTATACTTTTATTTTAGTGTACGTAACACGGGGTATTACTGTAAAAGTGATCCAGTAGCCTGTTTGACGAGCTGAAGTCTCGAATGTTGCGATATTGGTTGTTTGGAATGACGTATTCATGGAGGAAGCAGACTTCCAGTAAATTGATAAAATTCCATTGTTTGTACACATTTTTTTGAATAAAGGTGGCGATGAATATTAAAAAACAATTTTTTTAATGTAATTAATTTAATAATGTATTTGAAATTTAATATTAAATTAATATATTTGTTAATTTGAAATTTGTTAATATTAATTGATTTTAAATATAATAAATAATTCAATAACTTAATTAATTTAATGCATTAAATAATTTAACTAATATGCTTAACCTTTCGGCATTTTAATGCATTATCAATTCGTAATCTCTCAGCTCTCTAGAAAACGATCACAGAATTTTTTTAAGTTGATAGATTTTTCAATTAAAAAACACCACGGAAATGGCTTATCTATTTATTTGAGTTATATCAATTTATTAAGAAAAAGTATTTTACAATATTCAGGTGAGATAATCTACACGCCGAAAAGACAAACTAAAATTAATGATTATTTTACTAAAAATAAAGTTAAAATATTAACCAACTAAATAAAAAGTCGAAGTAATTTCATAAAATGTGGCTTAATGTAAGTTATTAATTTGAAGATTACAAATCTTCATATGTTGAACATTCTTTTCAGCCTTTTGAGTGTTCAACATATGTAAGTTTCGTTATATAAATATATAACATAATTTTAATATGATATTTTTACTTTTATTTAAAAATTTTTTTTCTAAAACAAAAAGGCTCTAAAAATATTTGTTAAATAAATAAAAAATATTGGCATAGTTTACAAAACCACGAAGACGAAGAAAATTTAAAACGACAAATGGTAAAGAAGTTAAGGGATTTTTCTGTTAATTAACCCATTAGCTTCCTTAATCCACTAAATGGGATTCGGATGTGCTTTTTAATATTTAAAATTTAATTTTATGCAACAAAATTAATATCCAATGAAAATAAACACTTCATGTTGTCCATATTATATATATATATATATATATATATATATATATATATATATATATATATATATATATATATATATATATATATATATATATATACAGCGCCGTACTATCGCAAGTGCAACAATTGCAATCGCACTGGGCCCCCTATTTTTGAGGGGCCCCAAATATTAAATACATTAGTAATTCAAATTTAAAAAAAAAATTTTTTAGTTTCTGCACAGGGCCCCCAAAAGTTACAGCACGGCGCTGTATATATATATTGTTTGACAGTTTGTCAGCCTCTACAAATGCACTAAACAAAAATATCTAACATACGACAAAATTCTTTAAAAAAATCTGACAGTTAAAGAATTAGAATTTTCTTTTTGTTAATAAGAAGTCAAAAAACATGTCGTACAGCTTGGAATCTTTGAAACATCATGGTTTATTTCCACAAATGTTTCTAAAATGTTAATTTACAAATCATAAATAATTAACATTTCGTAAAATTGGAAACCAAAGGAAAATTAATTTTATTTTAGGAAGCTGAATATATTATGTTCAAATCAAATGATTCTCAATCAAAAATAGATGATTCATTTAATACAAACATTGGAAAACTTAAAGTGAACATAGATACTTGTAAAACCACTTTGAAGGACTTTCACTCTGGTTCTAAAATTGATGAGGACTCTGTAAGGGGTCAAATATTGGTAATTAATTTAGAAATTATGTTTACAAATAAATCTGTTTTTCTGACACAGGAATTGAAAAACCTCATAAATAGTATCAGGGAACAGTTTAACATTAATTACAATTGAAATATATCTTACTGCTCTTATCCTAACATAATATTGTCATTTATTTACATTTCAGAACCCGACATAATTTTCTGAATGTCTTTTTTTGTTTGTGAGCAATATACTTATATTATTACTATTATAATTAATAGATTTGATTTTTTATATTAGGTCGTATTGTTCATTTGTCGAATGTGCTTCAATTTTTATTTTTACTAATATGTATGCTTTTTTGTTTTATTGACAATAAATGTAGGAAATTGGTTTTATCTTAAACCTATGAGCAAGGTAAGATAGTTTCCGGGATGATATTTGATTGTTATTTTTCCGTTGCAATCAAGAAATTATATTTTAGTAATTAAATACGTGTTTTCCAGTTGTATTTAGTTTATTATATATACGGATTGTTTTTTATAATTATTTAAATAACAAATTATATAAAATAGGGGGGAAACTGGATTAAAAGTATGGTCACTTAACAGCTTTCCTGTGTGTTACGTAATATTACGTTTTAGGTTGATTTTCACAAAGTGTGTTAGGAAATTGCTCCAGTATCAAGCTGATCTGACATCTGTTTCAAAAAAAGAACAGCGTGTCATAGTTTTACACAATATTTTATAATAATTCAAAAATTTCATAAAAAATGAATCCATGGATATTCAGTAAAGGCAAAATTTTCTACTCGATCTTCAAACTTTTACTTCCCTTTAAATAACCAGGGTGTGTATGTAACAACTAGAATCAAAATAGTAAGCAAATGGTACATGTCAAGAATATAACTAGGTGTTAACAGGATAGTCAGTATCAAATGTGGAGGCCATCGAAACCTACTCAGTTAATATAAAAGAAACACAATTCCATGCATCAAATTTCATATGAAATGAAACACCTATTGTAAACCCACCAACAAGGTTTGCAGAATTGGATAATCAATGATCATTTATGATGGGGAAACGCAAAAATACTGACTAAAACTGTTGATGAGGTGAAATATATGAAGAAAACCCAAAAGACATGGATAGAAAAGCCACTTTTACCATGAAAACGGAAGACTTTTAAGGATACCGTTAATTGCCAGATCACTAACAACAAAAAATATACCGACAGGATTAATTACACATGAACCAGATATCGCCATGAGATTCATCAAAGGCAGACAAGATAGGCAGAATGGAAGAATGGTGTTTAATGGTTTTAAATATTCACAACTGGTGAATCATATATGTCTAGACCAACCATACTCAACTTGCTGCACACAGGCCGCACGTGGCCCACCAAGCTTTTATGTGCGGTCCTAAATAAATTTATTATCAAGGAACGTAAATTAAAAAAAGAAATCTGTCATTTTAAATTTTGTATATCTTGAGATTTGTTTCGACTTTAACGCACGGCTAGTGACACCGGAGAGGATTGTCATTTTTTCGTCATACCAGTATAGTGTTGTGGTCCGAGTAACTTTACAAATGTATGTATGTGGCCCATTGAAAAAAAGGTTGAGTATCATTGGTCTAGATCAGCGGTTCCCAACCTTTTTTGGGTTTCGTACCACTAAAAATAAAAATAATTTTTGAGTACCACGTAAAAAATTTGGGGGGCTTATTTTAAATCTAGCATTTTATATATAAAAAATTTCTTTTGTGGTTAAGAAAAAAAAATCAAACAAAAAAACTAAAAATTTTTTGCTCATAATAAGCTTCCAATCATGGCTTGAGCACCATCTGTGCAAATCCCTACACATTTATTCCAGTCTATTTCATTTTCAGCAAAGTAACCAGTAAGTATGTTAAAAATTTCATTAGACGTTGTTCTCATTTTCAAAGGTTTACAAAAAAGCATTTCTTCGTGTATTTCGTTCATAAAATCAAATCGAACATAGACAAGTAATTGAGCCAAATTTGAAACGTCGGTACTTTCGTCAAGCTGCAAAGAAAAAAACCAACAGTCTTTTAATCTGCAGATTAAAATTTTTTCTATCTGATTTGCCATATCGTCTATTCGTGACTTTACCGTGTTGTTCGACAATGAGATTTTTTCGATTTCCTTCGCTGAATTTTCGCCAAATACTGATCTTACGATATCTTTAGCAACAGGCAGCAATAAAGTTTCACCAATTGTATGTGCCTTTCCACATCTTGCTATATGTAAGCTCGCTAAATATGAAGCCCGAACATAATTTGTGTTTAAATTGCTGAAAGATGTCATAAAAGCTTTTTGAAGGCCCAGTTCCGCAACCCTCCTTTGAAAATATTCCGAAGGCCTATCTTTTAGTTCTGGGTGCGTAGTTGAGAAATGCCTTTTTAAAAGTGATGGTTTCATGCATCCATTTGATAAAGTTTCGAAACAGATAACACACTGCGGAATCGGAAAAGACTCTGAGCCAGATTTAATTGAAAATCCATAGCTTAAGTATTCTGGATTATAGAGCCTGGCTACTTTCTCTTTCTTTTTATGCTTTTTTTCTGCACACAATTTGTCTTTTCAAAGATTTCCTCTTCTTCGCTATATGAACTTAAATTTTCATTGTTATCGGCAAAATTTTTCATTATCAATGGGTAAAAAAATTTGGTAAGACCTTAACTTCGGGGGCTGGTTCGAATCCGGATAGAAATATTTTTTTCTTTTTGAAAAATCTAAAAAATAATAATTTACTTATGGACTATTTCTTAATAAGATGGATACAAATTTATCACACCCCAGCTGGCTTTGTAAATTAAAATAAAAACTAAACCTAATAGTATATTTCTGGATTTGTTCGAACGTGTTAGTACTAAAAATATTTTTCTTTTAACTACGCATATTTTTCTGAATATGTTGGGTATGTATCGTTCTATCAGAAGAATATACGAATTTATAGCTTGATTAATTTTTTTGTTATCTTAGCATAAAATATAAGTTTTTTAAAAGTACAAAACTCTTGGCGTACCACCAAAATTATCAATTCGTACCACTAGTGGTACGCGTACCACAGGTTGGGAACCTATGGTCTAGATTGATAATCGACGCAACAATCAACAAAATAGCAAATTATGTTATCAAATTACAGCTGTATCTAAATAACAAAATGGATTTCTTGTTTCACGAAGGACGCGTCCTTACAAAAGATATATCTGGTACAAAGTGACTGTACGGTAAACATGGAAGTATTGAAAACAAAGCTGACTATAGATATAACCAACGTAGACATGTCATGCCATTACTACCACTACCAGAAGGAAATTTGGTAGGATGGTTGATCCTGTTGACTATTGTAGTGTAGTGTTATAATATTTTTTTGATTAATATTTATAATGAATGGTCATTTTTATTATCGTGTATCGCGTACTAAATTAAAAATATAAATAAAAGCTATTCTACGCAGGTGAATATTATTAATATTATTATTACTATTATTATTATTATTACTAATACTATTATTATTATTTTTAATATTATTATTATTAAAAAATAATTAATTTTTTTTAATGGTCATATTAATATTTTTAAAATTAAATTTTGATGAGTTCCCGACCATAGATTTCTTTGAACGATGGCTCATTTTAAAGGTATTTCAAAGCGCTATACACACTCGAGGAAATATTATCATAATCAATATTACTTTTATTATTATTATTATTATTATTGGCAATGTTCTTATTTTTATTATTTTATTTTCGAAGTTTCATTATTAATTACTAAAATATTCATAAAACTTAATTTCTGCATAAATTTCATGATTATTTCAACATTTTCATAAATCCAAAGAGAAATAAAGGAAATCTAAAGGAAAAAATCAAAACCCAATCCGGAGAAATCAAAGAAAATAAGAGTTATTTAATAGTCATACTCGAATTAAGAAGGAGAGCCGAAATAAAAGTTTATCACATTATTAGTAATCTAATAATCAAATTAACTAATTAATAATAAACGTCAATTTCGAGTAAAACTCAAATTCAAATTTAAATTTTGAGTAAAACTAAAATTCAAATTTGATGCGTGTGTGCATGTACTATACAGTGGCGTAGCCTAGAGGGTGGGGGTTTAGAGGGTTAAACCCCTCATTGGATTTTTCATGTACAAATATTTGTCGAGTCAAGTTCCTAAAAGATCATCCACCTAAATAAGAAAAAACAATACACTTTTGTCCTTTATTTATTTACTGTAAATGTAATACTGTACTCTGTAGTCGGTACTCTCAGTACATTGTGATTATTTATTTTGTTAAATTTAATTTGGTTATTGACCATAATATTAATAAATATTTCTCAACTCCAACTCCGCCGCCCCCTCCCTTCATAAACTCCTGGCTACGCCACTGTTATTGTATGCCTGAAACGTCTCGTATTTCATGGTCAATATTACATAATAGTCTTCGATCCTAAAGAGATAAATACTTGTAAATACTTTTAAACATCCACACTTAGATATTATGCATTAGACCAAATCCATTGGACCAATCTATTAATTACTGTTGGAAACAGTAATTGCATATGGTTTGCATGCAATTATTAAACAAAGTAAGGTATTGTATCTCTCGGAAAGAATTTAAACCAAAGACGTACGGCAATAATATCTATTTTAAAGACTAAGAGACCAATCACACCTCAATTTCAAACATGTATAAACTAATTAAATGGTCTGAATATTGAAATGGAATACCGTAAAGATGAAACGCATTCTAATGTAGATTCGTTATTGAGAACTAAATGCGATACATGCATTATGTTAAACTATTCACAAAGAGACACAAACAGGAAAACTTAAAACAAAGATTCTAGAGTCGTGCGAAAATTGTCAAAAAAGAAAGACTATAACTACCCGAATAACAGAGAAACTAATTAAACCTACAGAAGTTTATTTGTTTGATTCAAACTTTATTTTGGCAAGTATAGACCACATTAGTAAATATATTTCTTTATGTTCAGTTTCTGGACAATGAGAAAAGATAGTTAAAGCAATAATCAACCAAAAATGGATTTTGAAATTTGGTGATCTAATCAATATTCATTGTGATAAAGGAAAACATTGAGTAAGCATTATTAAAAGCAATTGCAGAGAAACATAATATTAAGTAGGATAGGATGAGGAGCAGGGAACAAAGATATGTAGCAAATGCATATTACGTCATACCCCCCGGAGGCCTCCTTTCCCCCAAGTGAAGGGGTTATTTTTTTTCGTTGAGGTCAACGTAAGATCAAATTTTAAGGTCAAATCTTAAGGCCATACCTTCAAACAATGGTATCATTCGAAAGTTCTTGAAGATCTCTATCCAATGGTCATATCTAAGGTCTAAGGTGTAAAACCTTCAAAGGGTAAAAAAATCATCGAATATTTTCAAACTTTATAATATATATCATTCGAAAGGTATTTGAGAGGCGATAATGATGGTCATATGCTCGAAAGTTTATTTTGGGTCAATAACCTAAATGTTTTTTCAAACCTTACAAGTTATATATCATTAGAAGGACTTTTGATGGTGAGTTCGAAGGTCAAAGGTTCAAAAATTTTAAAACCCTATAATATTGTTGGGGTTAGCACAAAAACCAAAAATTCATATATAAAAGTAAAGTATAACAAAAAAGGTAAAATCAATAAAAGTACAAAATTAATTAAAATTTAATAAAAATAAAAAATCAATATTGAATAGGGGTATCGGGTATGGTTGAACGCCAAATTGATAGACGACAGGGAAAGTTTATGCGAAAAAACAAATTAATTAATCGGTAATGAAAAACCCGTGCAAATGGGAAGCCCGAGCCAATGGGAACCCCGAGCGCCATAGGAAACCCGATCCGCAGTGAGACCCGAGAAGTGAGATAAAAAAAGGAATATTTTGAGCCCTAGTCAAGGTTAAACAAATTAGAAACCCATTAATATTGATTTAGGATAATTTACCACAATTTTCTAGATAATTGACCACTTATGAAAAGTATAAAAAGAGAGCTCAGAAGTGAACAAGCCACCATTTGGTCGAAGAGAGAAAAGAAAAACAAAGAAGCACAACCCAGCGATCAATAATTTGAAAGAGAAACATTAATTCAAACAAGGTAAGACTCGATCCAGAAAAGGTGACCTCTTGGGTTTTTCTACCTTATAGAGTGAAAAGCATCTATAGAGAAATGTGCAAATAGTGACAAATTGTAATTGTGATCAAGATTTAATAAAAATTATTCTGTGTTGGGTTTGAGTTATTTGGCTGAATAAGAACACGAGGAGTCAGAGACATAGCCGACTTTCAAATAAAAACCCAACATTTTGGTGAGCCAGACGTGATCAAAAGTCGGTGGAAATTTGTTGAAATTGTGATATATTTGAATGAAATATCGAATAATACAGAAGTTATAAAAAGTAAGTGAAAAATTTGTTGATATTGGGAAAGTATTATTAGGTTCGAAGCGGGATTCGATCTAGCACAAAAAGGTTAACTCCCTGATATTATTAGGTTTCGCGTAAATATATGGATATTTTATAAACAACTAAATAACAATATGATTTAAAGTTTTATTAAAACCAAATATGTATTAACCACAAAAATTGATAAACAAATAATCCCAAAAATAACTAACTGCATGCTGAAGTATAGATATCGGTTATACAAACCGTCCTAAAGATTATTTTAAAGAATCAAGGCTGGCCATAAATGTGCCAACAGCCCGATATAGGTGTCAAAGTCAAGATGAGGGTTATTCCCAAAATTTTACCGCGATAGTCTTAATCCCAGAAATGTATAAGACTTGATATTTTCAAATAAATGAAACAGTACAAAAGGCGTACTGACGCTTGTTCCCCGAAATTTACTGTGTTAAGCAAAAAGAATATAAATTAAACTAACTAATTGTTTAACCGTAATATTCCTGAAAGCCGATTAGCGAAACCAGAAAATGGTTAGATCCAAGCTCTAATTTTCTCAGAGATTATAATAAAAATTCCAAATGAAATATCTTCTAATCGATTGTTATTAACGAAATTTCACTTAATTAGATGTGAATAGAAGTGATATCGTAAGTTGACTACTCGAGATTAATTTATCGATCTATCACAATTGTTCTTGGCTACTAAATCTTTTAAATGAACGGATGGTTTTAACTAGCTTGAACAAATTTTATCTACACTAAAATTTTACTTCTTATCTAATTAACTTTTTTGTGTCTACTTAATGATTGTCCCTTAAACTAAAATTTGCAACAATATTTATATTATTTTTATTTAATCTATTCCATAAATAATAATTATTTAATTACTATTTTTACTACTTATTTTTTATTTAAATACTATTTTTGTTAATCATCTAAATATAGCAGTGTTTCGAACCCGAACCCGAACCCGAACCCAAAACCCGGTCCGGTTCAAACAAATTTGTGAACCCGAACCGATCCCGAACCCATTCAAAAACCGGGTTCAGGTTCAATAAAAAAAACATTTTTTTAATTTTTTTTAATTTTTTTTGAGAAATTTTTTATTCCTGAATAACAAAAAAAATGAAAAAATGTATTTTTTTCTAAGAAACATTTTTCTTATTTTTTGTTTGTTTCTCAGAACATGAATGTTCCGTAAATCGTGCGTGAATGAACATGAACAAATTTACATTTGGTTTTGTTACATCGTCGAGATTTATGTATATTATTTTTATCATTTTCATCTAGTGTTCATCAAATCTAGATTGTTGTTATAGTGATTGTATTATTTTCTCCATTTTCAAATTAAATTTAAAAATCAGAAAGAAAAATTATTCCAATTTCAACAGTCAAAGAAATTTGTAGCCTGATTATTATACTATTATTTAAAAAGTGTGTAATATTTAAAAAAGTGTGATGCTAAATAAATTAATTAATTGAAAATAAATATTAAAAAATTAAAAATACTGTATTACAGAAAAAACTTGGATAAAACATTAAGGTAACTATAACTAACTACAACTTATGTATGCATTTGTTTTATTCCAGCGCGCTTTTTTAATTAATTTTTTTTTAACTTGCGAATATATTTCTTCGAATATATGTTTGTGGGAACTTTTTTAACATAAATTTAGGTGCTTAAATTTTGTAGTAATTAATTAAAAAATTTTCCATTTTACGGTTTTTATTTTTAATTATAAATTATATTAAAAAAAAATTTTTGTCCTTCAGATGTCAGCAAACCATGTAAAAAAATTTTTCGAATATGATTCTATCAAAGACCAGTCAATATGTACAAAATGCTCTTTTTCTATGAAAGGTAAACATACTGCAAATCTGGGTCGCCATATCAAACGGAAACATCCTGATGAATATCGAAATATAACTGAAGAGTCTACATCACAAACCACCAAAAGTTTAAACTTCAGGATACAAATTCAGTTTCCATTGAAAATTATTTCAATTTGATTAAAATTAATATGTCATCAAAATATTTCACTGATGCCTGCATAAAATTAGTTACCGTTAATGGGCGCCCGTTTACTATTTTCAAAGATTCTGGCATGCGTGATATAATAGAACCGACAATGAAATCATTAAAACTGGCTGTAAATTCTGAAAATATTAAGGATTTAGTAAATAATAAGGCTATTGAAATGAAAAATTTGATTAAAGGCGAGTTGAAAAAAAAATTAATATCTGTAAAAATTGATTCAGCATCCCGGCTTGGTAGAAGCGTAATTGGCATAAATATTCAGTTCATTAACAATGGAAAAATTAATTTGAGAACTTTAGCCATGCATGAGGTTGACGATCGTCAAACAGCTAATTACATAAAAAATGTGATAATTGAAGTAATCCAATCTTACGATATACAATTAAGCCAAGTTTATTCAGTTACTTCAGATAATGGTAGAAACATGCTTAAAGCGGCTGAGCTGTTAAGAGATGATTTTCAAGAAGTTTCTGACCTTGAAGAAGTAGAAGATGAAGATGAGGAATTAATAGTTGAGAATGAAGAAGAAGGTCTGGAAATGTTGTCTAATTTATATGGTAATATTATTCATTTTAGGTGCGTAGCCCATACTGCTCAATTAGCAGTTTATGACACTACTAGTAACTCTTCAGTAAAAAAAAAGATTGCCACATGCAGAGATATTTCCAAAAAGTTAAGGACACCTAATAGAGCTTCATTAGCTAAAAAGTTGGGCTTAAAGAAAGCTATGTTGGATTGTCCAACTCGGTGGAATTCCACCTTCGATATGCTCAAACGCTTGTTGGATTATAAAACTTTTTGTTTAGATGTAGTAGATCCTGATCTAAGCATGAATGAAAATATGTGGCAATTTATTTCAGATTTTGTTGAAATTTTAGAGCCAGTTAAAAAGTTAACTTTGCAGTTACAAAATGAGCAGATGAATTTAGGAGATTTTTATGGGCTGTGGTTGAAGTTTAAATTAGATTTACAAAAAATCACGAATAAAAAATTAGGTGCAGATTTATATTCAAATATTATTAAACGAGAAAAATCATTTATAGATAATGAACTTTTAAACGCCGCCATATATTTAGATCCTAGATTCAAATTGATGCTTAATGATGATAATACAACCAAAGCTCAAAATCACATTTTATCCACAATAAGAAAATTAAAAGATTTACATCTGGAAACTGAAAATAAAGCACGAACTAGCGAAACTACTATCACTTCCAATTTAATCTCTAGTTCCTCAGATGAAGAAGCAGACATGCTGGAAGAAATGCTAAAGAACAAAGAAAAAAATTCTATATCAGCTGCAGCATCAATGCCGAAAAATTTTAACAAATCCAATGCTTGTATGGCTTTCAAAACCGAAATCGATATTTATGAAAGCTATCCCAGGCTTCCTAAAGACAAAAATATTTAGAATTCTGGGAGCAAAAAAAAATGGAAACACCATTACTTTATGAAGCTGCTCAGATTGTATTTGCTCTTCCTGCTACACAAGTCAGCGTCGAGAGGGCATTTTCTGCGCTGAAACTAATTTTAGCTCCACAAAGAATACATTTAAGTGTTGATTCTTTAAGAAACATTTTATTTGTTAGACTTAATGAAAATTTTTTCCAAAAATAAATTAAATAATATTATATAATACTTTAATACTGATATATATTTCTATATATTCAAAATAAAATATTAATTAAAAATTTCGCTTTTTTTAATTTGAACCTGAACCCAAACCCGAACCGAACCCGAACCCATTAAATTTTATTCCATTGAACCCGAACCCGAACCCGAACCCATAATTTTCGGGGTTCGAAACACTGAAATATAGTAATTGTTTATTACAGTTATGATGTCTTCAACTTCTAAATTCATAAAATCAATAAATGCAATTAAAATATATTTTTCAAAAAAACGCTAAATCGAATATTATTAAAACAAACAACTTTCCATAACTCTCCCCTTCTTTAAGGAACTGCCCATCTCTTAAGCCATTCAATTCGTCTGAGTTTCTTTGTCGTCCCGTCACTCAATTCCACCTGGCGTTCTGACAAAAACTTTGATATGACAAAAGGACCATCATAGTGTAGTCCATCTTTGTCGCGATTTTGTGGTTCTTTCCGAACTAATACTTTCTCCCCCACCGTGAAACATCGATTCGTTCTCTTCTCTGTTTCCATCTGTTTCATTCGTTTAGCTGCTTTCTCACTGTTCTCTCTTACCAATCTATGTATCTCAACTGTATCCAATGTCGTCTGAGGCAATGTTGAATGAAGGTTAATCTTCCTCCCAAAAACAATTTCAAATGGAGAAAATCCAGTCGCGCTCTGTTGTGTCACGTTGATACAAAATTCTACTCGAGGAAGTAACTCCGCCCAATTTTGCTCTCCTAGTCCACCTGCTAATGATGTTGCCAGCAAGTCTCTGACTGTCCGTATTGTTCTCTCAACTAAACCGTTAGATTGATGCTGATATGGTGAACTGAACTGTTGCGTAATACCCAGTCTTCCTAGATTTGTTTTCATAAAACCACTATCGAAGTTCTTCCCTCTGTCTGACAGACAATTTCGCGGTTTTCCGAAACGGTATATCCACTTCTCCAATATGGCTTTGAAAATCGATCTCTCGTCTTGTCTCTCCAGTGCGGTCAGACTGACCATTGGATTTGGAATCTTTCATCTCTCTCTTGCTGGATTTGAGCTAGTTCCACAATCTTGTTAGTAATGGTTTTCCTTACTGTAAAAGTTTCTATAAACCACTCTTTTGCCATTTCATCGGTCATCTTCGCTATTTTCGCCGCTTCTCATAACATCGATGCCGCATCTGTCAACAAAAGATCCAATGCGTCTACTAGACTTTGATCTTCTATTCTCAGCCATTCCATAATATCCTTTAGCCAAAGTTCGGCTTCAGATCCAACTTTTCCGTCAAACTTTCTTACATTAAAATTTAGCATCTCACGTGCTTGTTTTGACAAGGAATCTAACATATTCTTAGTTCCTTTCTTTTTTCCTATCGCATTGATTTCCTTGGCGTGGTCGCCAGTTATGATGTCTTCAACTTCTATATTCATAAAATCAATAAATGCAATTAAAATATATTTTTCAAAAAAACGCTAAATCGAATATTATTAAAACAAACAACTTTCCATAACTATTACTATTTATAATTAAATTTTAAACTTAGTAATTTTAATTCTATTTTTGGTATTTATTTAATACTATTAATAATTAATATTTTTATTCAATTCAAAAGATTTCCTAATAGAGTTAATTTACAATTCCAAATTCAATGTCACTCCTGTAGAGGCTATGGACATATGGCTAGATCTTGCCCAAAGAGTAGTAATGTATTTCAAAGGCCTATTTTAAAGAAAACGAGATTCCAGAAGGACAAATCATAGTCTGACAACATTGCTTTTGCGCAAACGGATGATTTTAATGAGAGAATCGAAAATAAGATGAAGATGATGAGTAGACGCTTGGATCGATTAATATGCAAATTTGAATCGGACGAGGAATTGAGTAGCCACAGGATGTATTAGTCGCAGTCAGAGGGATCAGAGACAGATTCAAGAGGAAAGTTGGATAAAGACGATATATAAAGAGAAAAAGTAAAAATGATTTTGCTGAGAATCAACAAATTTATTGAAACAAAAGTAACAGAAGCATCCAAAGTAATCTCATCGCTAAAGGAATTGAGTCAAATAACAATGATTATACGAAAATTGAAAAGTGTAATTGAGCTGTGTGCCGATTATTATGATGCAATTTCGTCAGATGGAAACGAAATTGAAAATGTGATGAAAATATTTGGAAAAAAGTATTTAGAAAATACATGGTTAGATTTTATGTTAATTAATGTTGTAGATGAAAATAATAAAGATATAGCTTGTATTCGATGTGAAGCAGGAAATTCTGTAAAAGACTTAAAGATTAGAAGAAAATGATGGGAAACAAATAATAGAGTTAAAATTTAAAAATCGATGTTTACGTAATGATGAGTTTTTAATTGATTGTGGTTTTATACCAGGTAATAAAAATAAAGTGCAGATTGCAAAAATGGCAAGTGATTATAAAAACGTGAAAAGGGATCCACAGGAAATTGTAAAGTAGTTGAGAGAAGCTTCAGATGAGTGGGATAAAAATGAAATTAATGAAAAATTGAAATTAGTTGAGGAAACGGAATTTGACGAAAATAATAAACTGGAAATTGTAAATGTAGTACGGCCATAGGTATATAGAGGATCGAAGTATAGAATTTTAATTGAGTTTTTTTATGAGTTTGTAATTTGATTGAAAAATAAAGGATTTAAATTGTTTCTATTATTTTGAATAATGGCCACGATGCCAGTTAATGACGAAAATGAAAAGGAAATTATTTATCTTTCAAATGAGCCTAATGATTCATTGTCCGAACTTATAAAAGGTATAAAGTTAGCACAAAATGCACTGGATTTCTTTTTAAATAATCATTTTGAAGATGCAAAAAACGAAACTTGAAGTTTAATCTGGATCTCAAATTTATCCTTCATTAGGATACGCTGCTGTAATATATATGCAAGATGCAATAACTATGGAATCTCAACGAATGGACGACGCGTCAAATACAGTCAAAATTTGTTTGGCAATTTGTCAGAGAAGTCGAAGAAAAGTCGCGCTTTCGGAATCTTTAAAATTTAAAAAGAAAAGTGCTGAGTTGTCAGATTTTGCAAAATTCCAGATCAAGTATATCAGAACAAATATGTTCCTTTCGACATATAAACAAAATTGTCTTTGTTCTAGTTGAGACTTGTTTTTTTGAGTCATCGTCTTTGTTATAAAAATAGATGTATTTGTTCCATAAAATGATGAGTCATATGCATTTGTTAAAATGATGAGTCATATGTCTTTGTTACGTTAAATGATGAGTCATCGGTTATTATTCTGTAGGAACATGTTAAGTGTGACCAGTGTATGTAATAGGCCTTTAAATTGCCTTTTGTTTGATATACATATTATAATGTATTAAAAATTTGAACACCTTGAAGGTTTTTATAGGTTTGAAGGTTCAGGACTCTTCATAAACCTTTGAAGGTATGAACATGATACCTTCATCATAAATACCTTTTTTTTTGATATGTATATTATAAGGTTTTAAAATTTTTGAATCTTTGACCTTCGAACTCGAAAGTCTTTTTGAATGATATATAACTTGTGAGGTTTGAAAAAACATTTAAGTTCAAACACCTTTGAAGGTCATGACCCACCATAAACTTTCGAGGATATGACTATCATTATAACCTCTCAAATACCTGTCGAATGATGTATAAATTATAAAGTTTGAAAAAATTCGAAGGTTTTACACCTTAGAACTTCTACGGTATGACCATTGGATAGAGATCTTCAAAACCTTTTCAATGATACTCTTGTTTGAAGGTCTTAAAATTTTCTATGACCTTAAGTTGACCTTAACGAAAACCCCTCCCCGGGGTATGAGGTAATATGTCTTTGTTTCCGCCTCCTAATCCTACCCTACTATATTAATCTTATATATTCAAGTGCGTAAAAGAAGGAACGTTCAAAGACTGGATCGAAACACTTCCTGAAGTTGAATTTATGTTGAACGTGACAATCAGAAATTAGAAGATTTTATGATTTAATTAAAATAATAATAATAAACAACACTAATAATTTCAATAAATATATTTATCAACAAATAATTTTGTGTTATAAAATCAAAAAAATCTATTTTTGTGATATTCTATTTGTCAACCCATTCTTTTGGTTTAAAAAAAATTAAAAATATATAGTATATAACATTATGCGACAAAAATGACAAATTGTTCCCAAATGTTATACTTATGACAAGTCCAATCAAAAGCAAATCTAAGTCGAAGGTACAAAATGTATGGTATAAAATAATTCCCTATTATTCAGACAATTTATAGAAAAATAGGAAAAGAAAACTTTGAAGTTAATATTTAAACCCAACTGTCAACCTTGTCCTGTTTATCCAGTGCATTTGGAGGTTTCAGTGGTTTTTGAGGAAAAGAATATTCCTGAAAATAAATTAGTAGAAACAACGTTACGTAGGACATTAAACTTGATTTTATACAAATAGCATACAATAAATAATATATGCATTTACAAATTATTACTTACACTGACTCAATTTCGAGGGGTTCTTTCTATGGACAGTCATTTTTAATAGAGATCATTAAAAAGTCTAAATATGGAGAACGCAAAGCGAAAAAAGAAAATAAATCAAATTTCAAAAAAGATTAAAATTAAATTAAATAATATCCATTTGGTATCGTGGCAGAATGGAAGCAAGGCCCTTGTGCTAATTCTTTTTTAAATACCGTATATTTCGGCGTATAAGGCGACCGTCAGATAAGACGAGGTACAAAATTAGAGCAAATTTTTATGATTTATCATATATCGGTTGTAGTAGTATAAATACAACTACCTGTACTGTAATACTTTCTTTTATATCGGTTGTATAAGACGACCCACAATTTTCAAGGGTGATTTTTTGACTTTAAGGGTCGTCTTATACGCCGAAATATACGGTAATGAAAAAATTGAAAATTGAAAAATATTGTACTTATTGACTGATATTAAATTAATTTTACTAATATTGTCTGAGAGGAGCACAGTAAATAATTAAGGGTTAGGTATTTTTCGCACATAAATTTTATTTTATTTACATAAAATTACTTCCTCACACGCAAATTTTATTTTCGATACTTAAATTTAGAAAATTCCTTTATATTGACACACAATTTTACTACAAGCCACACAAATTTGGAAAATTATTAATATTAATCTTTCCGAGGGTTTTATGCAAGATTTTGCGCTCTTTTTTCTTTCACTCAGCAAGGTCACATTGATTAAACCAAACTTTCCTTTCTCTTTCAGATATAGATAGACGTGAACAGATAACCAAGATAAGATAACAGCTTTCCAACTTTCAAATCCATGATTGACTTTTGATTTTCCATAATTGATTTTCTGCATAAAATTCTTTCAACGAGTTGAATCTGTCAAATTTGCACATGATCTTGCTTCTTCTTGTTCGAAATCAGCTGGCACAAATGTTAAATACTCAATCCTTTCTTCCCACTTAAATTACTTGTTTTCATTATCAATTCAATTTAATTCAATTTATAAAATTTAAGGTAGTCATTAACGATATTAAAGAACTTTCTAAATTTATGTGGCTTGTAGTTAAATAGTATGTCAATATAAAGGCATTTTCTATATTCAAGTGTCGAAAATAAAATTTGTGTGCGAATATATTTTTATCCAATAATTAAATAATATATTAAATTAAAAACTCGAAAATGCCAAAGAAACGAAAAATATATTCAAGGAAATTATCCACATCATCAATCTGCCATCATAACTCATTACTTTCTATATTTGAGTTCTTAAAAACAGCCTGATGATTTTTAAAAAATCGGTAGTTAAAACGGTAAAGCTTGAATAAACATACTTGAAAGTTGATAAATTACTAACATTTAATTCATATAAATTCTATTATTAAATTCACTGCATTTTTTCCACAATTTAATTTTAATGTTGGGTTGCTTGAAACCAACCATGTGAAGTAATGAGTCAATTAAATAATCTCAATAAATTCGTTGCTGATTGAATGTTAATTGTGGGGATTGTGATTTAATCGCCAATGCCTCACATAAAATTCATTCCCATTTATATATAAAATTTTAAAAGATTTTAACTCAGTTGACCCTTTACACTTTTCTATATGCTCAATAATGTGACTCATGCCTTTCAATCGGCTATGTTCCTTAACCTGTGTGCGGTTAGGGGTTGAGATTTATTTCTAAACATATTTAATGATTTGATACTATTTAAAACATGTTGCATTTGACTAATAATTTCATGATAGAATACTTAAAATTTTTAAAACCTTCCGAATTTGGAATAACTAAAATATGAGATTTTAAAGGCTCATCATCATTACATGACATGAAATTATACGGAAGTAATTATTGATGATGTAAGTATTAAAACTGAGAAATACATCGCACTGTTTTATTAATTTCAACAACTGCAATTTTGTATTTAAATAAATATCACATTAACAAACTTGGTCTCATTCCTTACATTGTAAATTTTATGTTTTGAACATAATAAAAACGAAGTGAATTTAAGATTAAAAATATTTGAAATTTGGTTGTAACAATGATCATAATATATTTGCACTTTATTTTGTTAATCCTTTAGATGTTTTATTTTCATCAGAACTGACGATAATTCCAGCAATAATGAATATATATTTTTTGTCAGTGCTTTTTTTCCGGAACCTTTATTCGCTGAAGGATTTAAAAAAAATTGACATGTTTTGGTTTTTTGTCATATTTCAATGATTGACATTTCATAGTCAATTACAATCAAATTAAAAGTAGTAGTCAAACGCCAAAGCGAGTGAATCATACTCCGTGCTTCCTATGTGTTATTACGATTATTATAATGGAATTTGCTATAAACAACTTTACGATTTCATTTTTCTTTACATTTTTTCTACTTTATAAAATTTATCGGTAATAAGTTACTAATAACTAAGTGTATATTTTGTGTCCTGCATAATCATTTTATTTGTTAGCTTCAGCATCATTTTATTACATATAAAGGATATTACAGATAGAAAAAAAGCACTGTTTCTTGTATATAAACAAGTGAATATTACCAAAATTGTTGAAATATTTACTGGATTAAAATCATTAAATTTCTTTTGGTGTATAAACGGCCATTTGTACCTCAAATTGTCTGAGAAGCAATTGAAAGATCTTTCACCACTGTTACAAGTAATTCTAATCTGTAAATTTACCTACAATATATACTCACGTAAATTGTAACTCACATAAAAGTCGAGAACAACCGAAAAAAGCTGATATTTGGTCTGAAAATCTTTGACTTACATGATAACACATACTTATATATTTAGTATATATTTACTTGCTCCACTGTTCTCTAAAATACATACTAAAATAGAACAACAACGCTACAACTTATCAACTGGAAGTTGCCTGATTTTGCGTTCAACTCAAACATTGAATTTTTTTCTGCTATGAATGTTGCAAATGTAATTGTAAGGGTATTAAACAGTAGGAAAAGTGAACTTTATTGCTAGACAAAAAACTTCGATGGATCTCGATTTGGCCTATGATAGAAAAAGAGTTTGGAAGTTAAAAACGCCAATTTCACAAGTTGAAAAGATTTGAATTTTTGTTATTTAATGAATAAAATTAACTTGGAACCAATAAAAAATATCAGTCTTTCTCTACAGCCTATAAAATTAGTAGTGGAAGCGTTAAGTCGAAAAGACGCAAAAATTTTTAGTGCTGAAGGTGTTTTATATATATATATATATATATATATATATATTATTTATTAAAAAATGTGGCTATGAATCAATAAATATATCAAAAAGATCGATATATTTATTGATTCATAGTCAAGCGTTTTAATAAATACAATGTCAATGGAAAGAAATCAGTGGTTAAATTTAAAAAATGTTTATATATATATATATAAAATTATATTTTAAACTTTATATTGTAAAATTCGAAATTTTTCTTTCAGATAAAAGGAATAAAATATTAAATTTATTTAACAATAATTCTTACATTCGAAACACTGCTAATTTGGGAATCTCTTTTACTTGGAATAATTGGCGGAGGTCGATTAGTATTCTTTGCAATATGTCTGTTGGGCCAATTTTTTGATATATCATCTTGACTGCCTAAATAACTATTATTTGAATAACTGTTTTCTGATCCTGGACGTCTTCCAGGTGAATAGTAAGCATTTTCATTGCTAGCCTACATAGAAATATCAGTATAATTTAGTAACAAATGTAAATACTAGATCGTGACTACATAAGAATACAGGTGAAAGTAGTTCGGTGAATACATCTTAACCACTTATACTGGTAATTAATTAACAAGCACGCGTGGCGAACCTGTCTAAAACAACTTGCAGTGAGTTAGCAAATTACTTAAACTTATTCAAATAGACTTAATTGATAAAAAAGATTTGTATAAAACTGAATTTTTATCAAAATCTTTAATAGCGTAAGCTTTGTGATACCCAGTCCAAGTCCAAATAGTATAATAGTATAATAGTTTCGAGTTTTTAGCTTTCATCAGTACTATGCAAGAGACCCGCAGATTTGTCTTCGTGACAGGTAAGTATACAACATTGTTGATTCAACTTAATTGCAATTCTGATGGTTTCTATTTTTTATTATATCGGTGAAGTTATTTAAATCATTGTTAGAACGCGAATTTGATGTACCAAAGTCAACCACTACTATTTGGTCCATAATTGTGAAGTAGTACAAAACGATTCAGTGAAAATGAATATTTGAATTTTTACGCTTGAAAGCGATTCAGCTTCACATTTGACGCATCTTCAGTTAGGAATTGTCGAAAACTTAATTTTCGAATTTAGGACTGGCCTGAGAGGATGGATCATTGTTGGTAAAACTATGGATCCAAACCTATAGAAGAAAGGCTGAAGTTATATGGATTGAGCTTGAACCAAGAGAATGTATGTATCACGACAGACGATACTGTTGTGATGCAAAAAGTTGGAAAATTGCTTTCTTGCGTTGACTATGCTTCGTTGACACCCAACTCATAAGTTCACAAACAAGGAAAATTTCAAAATCAATACTAAAACACGAAAACGGAAAGATATAACCAACATTGTGTAAAAATCAGGTAATTTTCGAGCCTAATCGTGGAGCTAAGAGTTACTATGAATACTACATAAATGGAACCAGGACGTAATTTTTCTGGATGTGAAAAAATCAGATCATTGAATGATGACAGTGTGGTCATTTAATATCTTTTTATGATCATACTTCGATACAAAAACTATCTAAGTAAAAAAATATTGCTTCAATTAAATTTTCTTATATTATTATTATTATTCCCATTATAAAAAAATTTTTATTATTATTTTTGAAAATATCATTTTACAATTATAATTCAAAATATTAAATCAATTCTCTATAGCAGCGTTTCCCAAAGTGGGTTCCGCGAACTTCTTGTAAATAAATAATTTATAAAAAAATATTTATAAATAAAGATTAATAAATAATTCTCGATTTTATTCGATCCAATTTAAAATTAGTTTTAATAATAAAAAAGGTATAAGATAAAAAGGTAAGTTATTTTTTCAATTTTTGAAAATAATCATATGAGTATTTTTTTATTATCGATAAATTTTGTGAATAGTTAACCGAAACTTTTGTGATGATATTATTTGTGATGATGATATTAACATTCCCGATATTAAAATTTTAAGATTTTTGTAAATAGGGTTCCGTCAAAAATTTTAATTAATCAAAAAGTTTGCCGCGGTGAAAAAACTTTGGGAAAAGCTGCTCTATAGTATAGAACAAACATGTCCAGTTTGCGACCCGCATAATGCTTTCATACGGCCAGCAACTTCATCAAGATTTATTTACAATTAAATACAATTAAAGACATGAAATTTCACTCTTTAAATTATTTTTTTTCATAATTGATATTTCTATTTGTAAATTTAATCCAATATAATAATGACTTAATATTAATACTTTTTGTATATTTATATTTATAGTTTTCGTTCGAATACAACAAAAAAGCTATCAAAATATTCTAATTTTTGTATGAATTAGAAATTTGCATCATTTAACTGTATTGTGTTATATTAAAATCGTCATATTTTTATGCAATCGCATTAGATGAGAGCTGTGACGTTAAGGATAGATCACAACTATTAAATTTTGTTCGCGCGATAACAGGAAATTTTGAAATTATAGAAGAGCTTCTATCAACGATACATATGAAACGAACTACAACTGGAGAAGATCTTTTCAAAGAAGTTGGGAAAAATTGTGTATTATTTTTGTTATTATTATTATTATTATTATTATTATTTGTATTAATATTATTAACAAGTGAAAATAATAATAATAATAATAATAATAATAATAATAATAATAATAATAATAATAATAATAATAATAATAATAATAATATTATTATTATTATTATTATTATTATTATTGATATTAATTTTTTTATTATTCTTGTTTTCAACTGAATTTAATTAATGTAATAAAAAATTTGTGTTTCATTTAAATTTTCTGTGATAAATTATAAACTTTTCATAGTCCTAGTGCTAGCACCGGGATAATGAGATTGTAAAAATTCAGTAACAAAATCCTGGTTTTGAAAAATTGTCCTGTACTCGATGTAATTCCTTGACTGAAAAGTTCTAAGCCATCGAAATAAAGCATCGACTTTACATTTGAATATATGAACACAATTTTCGTTACTATTTATTATTAATAATAAATGGTAATTATTAATTTTATATTTTAGTAAAATCAAATAATGTGAAATCTTACCCTGACTCTAGGTTTCGAATTGAAATCCTTATAAATGTAGGGTTGACCACTGACTTTATTATCACTTCTTTCACTAATTGTGTCAAAAGAATTGAATTCGTTGTAGTTGATTTTTTTGTTGTTTCTGGAATCTGGAACATTGAAATATTGTTACTGCCTGTGCATATTATTAATCAAAATGTATTACTGTTACTTGCAGGAACTTTAACCTGTCCATATCCAGGAATCACGTTCTGAAATTTGCATAAATTTAAACAAATAAATTCAGTAGTTTTTTAAACTTCTTTTTAAAAAAAGAAAATGACAAAATATGTTTGTAAAATATAAATTGATAGTAAAATATTCCTCAATGTTGAAATGTAAACTTGTTGGTAATTATTTAATTTCGAAATTATCAAAAAATAAATTCTTAAGAATTCATCAGGTTTAATTAAAACAATTTTTGTTTTCGTGATTTATATAATTATATATATATTTCTATAAATCACACAAGAATTAATAAATAAAAAAGATTTATTATTTAAATTTATAACCTTTATTATTTAAATTTATAAAAAGTCTAAATAATCAAAAAAAATACTCAAATAAACTCGGTAAAGATTTTATTAATAAAAATCGCCATTCGTACATCTTTTTCACTATATATTTCGATAGCATCAATATCATCATCAGGTTACCTACATTCACTAGGGATGAATAACTATACAATATTAATAATATATAACCAAATTTTAAAATATATAAATTTTAAATTATAAATAAAAATTTTTAATAATTATTTTTTTTAAAAACAATTTTCAATAATCAATTATATTTAAACTTTTAAAATTACTAAAAATATTATTTTAATTATTTTTTTTTAATTATTTAACATAACTATTATTACATACAAAAACGTTATTAAAAACATTCAACACACACGTATTCACTGTATTCTGCACATTGATTTTAGGATTAAAAGTTCTTATCAATAATGCTTCACATATCATACGCTCAAAACAATTATCAAAATTTTTTGATAAGATTTTAAAATCAGACATTCCTAATTCTCTCATACAGACTTTATTATGATCCTTAATATTGTACACTCCTTTCGGTCGACATTGTTCTTGAACTCGAGTACAGAGATGACGGGAAGTCTCTCCAATGTATGTGGCAGTACATCCATTACATGTGAATTGATAAAGGAGATCCAAACACAATCCAACCGGCGTTTGAGATTTACTAACAAACATACTACTTACTTTGCACAATTTTGAAACAATTCTATAATTCAATGTACCCAACTGTTTACCAATCTTTCTTACAAGCTGTTTTTCTTTCTGACTAATTTTTGGCGTCGTAAATGTTAATTGCTTTAGTAAGAAATGTGAAATCTTTTCCAGTAGTACGAGGTATATTTTAAGTATTTTGAATGAAAATCTCTAATCTCTGATTTAGATCCCTATCTAAATTTCATTAATTTTGAATGTGAGACATTATTTCGAAATCATTGTTAACAGTATTCCCAATTCATAAAATATCTCCTTCTCTTTCATCTTTTCATAGCCGATTTTGCAATTTTTTTCATATTTTGTGAATTTTAATAATATAAGGAAATTAACTAACTCAGCAGAGCACGGGCGGGATACAAACGTACACCAGTATTCTTAAAGGTACCCTTATACGAACATCTGCAAACATGGTTGGGCTCCGTGTAATCTTAGTTGTCGTGGTAGATTGTAGATGACGATTTTCTTCTTGTATATTGTGATTTTTATTAAGTTTCTGTTCTGAGATACAAGCATATTTGTGCAGTAATAAATAAATGGGTTTGCAAAGATCACCAAGCGAAAAAAGCAATTATCTATATTAAATGAGTAAACAACAAGGACTCTTGAATATATCATTCGATATTATTTTTGCATTTTGTACTTTCTGCCTTTTATTTCAAAAAATTGTCCACCGTAATATAAGTAATTAATGTGGATACAAATGTATTCCCCAAGATTTCCGATTTAACAAATTCAAGTGCAAGTACTGGAGGTTAATTAATTAATTAATAGTTATTAAAAAAGAAAATCCTTTATTGTCTAATTTTTCTGTGTGCGCACACAAACACGAGGCAATGTTTTGTTATTATTTTTTAATGGTCGAATAAGATTTTCTGGAAGTTATAGATTTTTTGTTTTAAAACGTTTTAAAAGGCGAATTTTGGAAAATAAAGTTTTTCTTGTTTTCTTTTTAAAATTGTTATGAACAACTATTATTTCTCTGGACGATAGTTTATATCCAATTAATTATGTAATGAAAGCTGAGGGAAATGCTGGTACTTATGTAAGGAATGGTTACGAAGGATATTTCATGTGCAGTGGATTGAATTATGTTAGAAGCTAATATTTTGTCAGATCAGATGAGATTAAATGCCCAACGTTATTTGTTAACTTTCCAAGAGCCAATTCCAGTTTATCAATTAGCTGCTACACAGATCTGTGATTTAATCCATGCTCATACTATGTACGGTGGTCGTGAGGCGATTTATAGCAGCATGATGAAATGCGATGTGAATATTCGAAAAGATTTATATACGGTGGCAATGAGGAATCAACAATAACTCTTTCTAACCATAAAAATAAAAATATGAATAAGAACATACTGTAGTAAATGCCCTAGAATTTCTCTTTTGTAGAGCGTCATTAGAAACCATTGTGCTGCAGCTATCCCTTTGGAACCTGTTATTCTCTGGATAGTTATGGAATGACCGATTATCGTCAACCAAATCGAAAGAATTCCTATCGATATTATTTGATTTCGGCTTCGTTGATTTCGATGGCGTACAGGCATTACATGGATCCAAATTGCGTGATGGAATAATGTCAGATTGTTTGTAATTTTTTTTCTTTAGTAAATCCCTTGCGTTCGGTGTTTTCCATAATAATTCTAATATTTGTTTACAAAATTGAGCAATTTTATCAGGATATTGGTCATCATATGTCACAAAATCCTCAGAATCTCGCACATAAATACATCTTTGAGCGCCTTTTTCCTCGATAAACTCTCTAAAATTAAGTGGGTGTAATCACAATAAATTCAAAATGAAATGACAAAATATTTCATTTCACTTTTGGTAGAAATCAATTTACAATAAAAATCACTGTTAATAAGAATTATTTTGGATGTGAGGGAAAAAATGAAACTGCATGATATTGAATAGTTTGAAAGATTTCTGACTAAATAGAACAAAATGGCCAACTATAGCTCGATAAGAATGGCAAATGAAGTTGTAATTGAGTTTAAAATGATGATATATAAAGAAATTATGGCAGAGTTTACACCTTTTCTAAACGGAATATGGTATAAGCAAAAATGTGAACATAGCTCGATGCATGCAGTCAGAAGCACGTGAATAATTACGCTAAATCATAAATTATAATGACACTCGTAAAAGATTACACACGTTCATCTTTAAGTGCTTCATCTAATTTTGGTTATAAATACCTAACTCTAACCTAAAATATGTCAAGCGAATATAGTTCAAATTTATTTGCATGTAGCAGATTCAATTTGAAAACGGTGTATAATAAATATACACTAAAACATAGCAAATTAACAAAGATAATTTTGTTGTTTTCTTAGGTGATAATAACTTATTCAAGAATGTAGTACAACTTTAGGCATTTAGATTTTCCCGTTATTTCACTGAGGCGTACATTTAGATTAATTAACAAAAATCTGAAGTAAAATTAATTTGAAAAATCAATATTTCTCGAAGCGGAATTACGATCTGGTAGCTAAACGCGAATATGATATTCATAAATACAGAGTTATTCCAAAAATACAAACGAAATAATTAATTAAAATCTTGTTGACATTAATCATTCTAAAAGTGTTCAGTTAGTAATTAGAATAAGAATTCAATATAATAAACTTTATTTGCGTCATAAAATTACTGATACAATTACTGATACAATAAACCTTTTTCTTGACACTATTGGCAGGTAACCACATCAAGCAGAAAACTAATACAATTTAACTTTGAAAAAAAATTTCTTCTGGCTCCTTTTTTTCTCAAAATTCTAGATTGAATTCTCAAAATGATATATTAAATTATATCATTTTGCCTTGTCAGGCTGCCACCACGTCTGTCAAACTCAGGGATATTTTTGATTTTTATTAAATGGATTTGCATTTATCAATTAATTAATTAATTTGTTTGTATTTGTTAAGTTTACTTTTCTACACTACATTGACTTAATATTATTATATTCGTATTTATTTTTCCATTTGCCAAAAATATCAAATTTAATTTTTATGATTTTTAATTCATTTAAAGAAAATATTAAAAAGCGATGGTATATTATTAATATAATTAAAAAACAGCGTTATCTAAAATATATTTTTGCAATATATTTCAACAGCTTGGCTGTTATCATCAAGCACTAAACAACTTCAATAAAATCCATCATACTTATAGGTTTATTAGTAATTACATAATCATATGTGCTGAATCCAATAAAATTTATAAATTCTAATAAAATTAATTAAACATTTTCAAAATACACATGATTAATGCATTTTTATGTTAAATTTTAGGGTCAAATGAAGAAAAAACCGTTAAAAATTATCAATCGTTAATATAACCGATTTTTAGAGAACTTGCTTTTTCAATTAGTGTTGATCAAAATCACGGAATAAATAGTTCGAATAAATATTCCTTGGAAATAGATCTCATAATCCATATTATTATTGCTTAATGATTGAATCTTTGTGATCACTGCATTGGAAATAAAATCTGTTTGTGTTGGGTCTTGTTTCTATGTAAAGAACAATTGAAGTCAAATAATAATTTGTTTCCTGTAGAATTTATTTAATACCCCAACTATTTTAAACGACACACTATTGATATGATCTAGTACGTGTTTCCTTCCAGTAATCCACAAGTGCATTGTATCAAGAATTCTTCAATAGATTGTCTTGGATTTTCAAGAAAACATTTGAAATCCGCCAATAAATCGATTTTAAAGAGACAATTTATTAAAACAAATACTTGATAAATCATATAAAATTTAAAATATTAACAATTTCAGAGTTGTCAAGGTTTCCGTGATTTAAAACATTTTTAACACAGTAAAATTAATAATAAATAAAAAATACAATAACTCACTTCATAAATTCATCTTGATTTTTAATAACTGCATAAATTGTGGACAAAACGGCAGCAAGTGCAACATTTCCGATTTTTTTGCTTTTCGCATGCATTGGAATCTTTTCCGTTAAAATGTGAAGTCCATTTGATCCGATAAGCATGCAGGTCTTTTCTTCTTGCACGAGATTTCTCAATGCAGTTGACACTGACCGTATGACTTCATCTGGAGCTATGTCTACCAATTCAATTAAAGACGGCAAAGCTAATTGGATGCGAAACTATATGACTTTAATGAGAAATATTTGAATGTGTAGAAAGAGCTTGCTTCAGTTCGCAACTCCTTACTCGGTTCCCAATCTCCGGCACTTAAATTTTGAATTATCCCTGCTGCTGCTTCCAAGGTTATAGCATTAGCACCATATTTTAAAATTGGAATTATCGTTTCTACTATATGTTTGGAATTCCACAACAATTCAACGCCTGTAGGGTTATCGTTGAATGGTGGGGATATATTTTTTTGTTTGTTTCCTTTACCTTAAAAGAATAGTTGATAATTATGTAAATTTGACAATTATTCAATATAGAATTTTATATAGGTAATATATAAAACGGATATAAGGTGAAGTCTGAATTTAAATCTCAACTACATGTTAGTATACATGAAACCATTATTATGAACATACCCTAACCATGGATAACATGCTTGACTATCGAGCTAAAATTGCAGAAAATCCTGTTCTAAATTTTTAGGAAATATCTCCAAGATGTATTTTTCAATTCCGTCTTGATTTATTGTGTAAAATTTAAAGTATATTGGTAGCAGCTGGTATCCACTAATAAAAACGCGGCAAAAACAACGCAGACAATAAGACGCGGGCAATAAAGGCGCGAACAATAAATTTATATCGAATCGTGAATCAAGTTTTTATAACTAGATTCTAAAAAAGAGATATAGTGATTAAAAAGCGATATATGGACTAGCTGGAAATATTTCCTTTTTTATATGCGCTTTTATTGTTCGCGTCTTTATTTTCCGCACCGTTTTTGCTGCCATTTTACTGGGGTAAATCGTTGCAGTTTATGTCAACCAACTCTTGAAAGTTTCACAAACTTCTTAAAGGAAGATAGAATTCTCAGTGGAATTCTCAAATATTCAATTCTCAAAATTCTCAAATTGCGCTTTCTAGTCATATTTCAAATTATAATGGTGTAAAATATTATTAAAAAAATTTTACATCATTACAAGTTAAAAATGCTAAATGTTTATGGATGCACTTGTAAGCAGTTTCTGTGTATCGACTATTTTTTTGGTCTACAGAGGTGAATATGATTGTTCAGACGCCATGTTTACAAGTTTACAGATATTTTTTCTGTGAACTAGCTAATTTGCAAGTGATGTGATTTCCAGTGTACCAGGGAAAGTATGCAATAGAGTTGAATCAGAAATATTCTATACTTACCTGGCGCGAAGAGAAATCTTCGCGTTTCCTGCATAGTACTAATAAGAGCCAAATTCACGAAACTAGTCTACTATTGGGATTTGCACTGGGTATCACAAAGCTTGTAATGTTTATATTATTCAAATTATATTTGTCACGTCATAAATAAAATATAATAAAAATTAATTTAATATTAAATTTTTAAAGTAAAAATGGAGTTGATCGAGCTTAATCTGAAATACGAAAATAGAGGCAAGTAGGAAAAAATCAGATTTAACTCAAAAATGCAAACCCTCATCTAAACGATAACCAAAAATGTATTTCTTATAGTAAAATATTAAATTAATTGGCATTTTAATATTTGCCAGATTTATTTTGTTTTTCACCATCGATTTTTGAAAAAAAATTGTTTTTTATTTTAATTTTTTTTATTGCCAGATGCGGTTGTTAAGGATGAAAAAGACGAGCAGACATATTTTAATTCTAATTTCTAAATATATATAAAATACCTTTATTTGAACTTTTTACTGTCGGTGAAGAGTTCTGGCGAGTTTGTAAATAATCTGGATCAAGAACCTCTTGAATTGCGTACGTTAAATTTCGCAAAATACATGTGCAATTTTCAATGATTTTACTATCTATGAGAGAAACCTTTTCAATATTTTCGTCGGATTGTTCAACATCGTTCGCTTTACTAATTAAATATGTTATACTGTCGATCAGTAAGTTCTCATCTCGTAATTTTAGGCGAGCTTCCGTACTTTCATAACTGATATTCCTGAGATAATTAGCAATTATAGCATTTAATTAAAAAAAATAAAATAAAAATAATAAACATGCTAAAATGCATGATTTATGGAAACATTTTAGTAATCGCTATAACGCCTAAAAGGGACTCAGTGAATGAACATATGGGAGATGAGAGTATATTAGTTGTCTTTGCAGAATTGGAAAAAAAGGAGTGAAATAAAATTCTGAATTCAACCACTGTATAGTCTATATATATAGATATACGTAGACTGGTATTTGGCATTCTTTTAGAAGTATGGGGGATAGTTTAAACATCGAAAAATGAATCAGAGGTCATCTCAGATCATTGGTTTAATTATAACTTGGTAGGAACCTTAACTCCGGAATCAAATAGGGCTCCGGAAATATTAATAATTATGTTAATTGCTCAATGCCTATAAGTACTTATTGAAAAAGAACCTATTCCAGTTTTTGATATAAAAAATGGCAAGAATCTCAGGATTGTAGGCACTAATTAAGATGCTCATTGGATCACCCAGTCATTTATTACTACTGCGGGTTTGAAAAAGTTATCTAAAAAATATTTTATTGTTAAATGCATTTAAAATAACTTCATTTAGATTACTTGAACAAGTACCATGTCCTGTGATCTTTCAAATATTGAGTTGTGTATTTGGAGGAAATAAAATTGAATGAAGAGTAAATGCTTAAATAAAGGAGTTTATGTCACAATCAGGGCCGGCTTAATGCATGAGTAATTGAGGCACTGGCTCGGAGCAAAATGGTTTAGAAGATAGTCTTGCAAAACGTTTTAAGAGATCTAGCGAAGTAGAGCCTGTAGAGGCATCCCCCAGTGTAGGAGTTACCTTACAATTAGATACTGTGGCAACTAACGATAGAAACAATCCAGATAGTTTAATTTCTGAATCTGAATATGACAAGGCTATATCAAATGTATCGAGCGAAAATGTTTCAGATGAAATCAAAGATACGTCTGATAAGGATTCTATTCAACAAACATCAAACGATTATTCTGAAAATAGGCACCCTATTATTGATTTGTTGGTGAGGATTGTTCCTAATCAAATATAAGATCATAAATATCCAATAACAATCCAAGATGGTATTGGAGGTAGAAATAGAAAATTTAACATAGACCACTATTATCACTTGCTTCCAAATGGCTTATTCTCTGAGTGATGCATTAAATCATAACAGAAAAAGTTCATCATGCATAAGGTTACCAGACGTCCCGCTTTTGCCGGGACAGTCCCGATTTTTCACGATTTATCCCACGTCCTGTAACGTTTTCCAAAAGTCCTGACTTTTAGAATTAAGTTAAATTTTATATTTATGAAAATCATTGTTTTGCATTCTAAGAATCCTACGAACTACAAAGACTAACATATTGCTTTTCTTACCCAGTTACATTGTATTTGTTTCTCAGATGATACACTTCGTGTTCGTACTGAGTGCTAGGAAGCTAATTAAACAAATAAATCACAGTAGAAAACAAATGGTTAGAAATATTTCATCATTTGGAAGCAAACTATGTTCCATTCAATAATGTATTGAAAATTGTGGAATATGCACTATATTTATCTGGAACTAACTCTGCGACTGAACACGTTTTCTCTACAGTAAAATAAGCGCAGACATCAGAAAAATCAAAATTAAGTGTTGAAACTTTGAAAGCCACTTTAAGTGTCAAATATAATTTGACAAATTCTTATGAAGATTTTTACAATATTTTAAAATATGACAACAATCAACTGAAATAAATTCACTCAAATAAAAAATATGTCAAGGAATAAAATATTATACAATTTTTTATATTTATAAATTGTACTTATGTTAAAAATAAAAAATATTATCATATTATTTTTATTCTATATGAAAATTTTTGTTGATACCTTGCTCCTTCAAAGTTGTCCCGCTTTGCCCATCTAAAAATCAGGTCACCTTAATCATGCATGATGCATGAATATTTTTTATTTCGATTGCACTATTTCCAGAAAGTGAAAATAAAACGGTATTATATAGTTATATACTTAAATATTGTTTGTGGAAAATATATAATCTTTCTGTTCCGTTTATTTATATAGTTTATGCATTGGAAAATGCAATAAAGTTTATATTGCAAGTCTGAAACAATTTGTTTGGTTTCAATTTTTATGTTGAAAATAAAGTGAATACAAATTATATAGTTATTAGTCTATTTTTCCTATAACTATATGTCTATATGATGCCTATATGTGTATAATGCGCATTGTCCGTGATATATTGATAGTCTATAAATTTATAACGATTCATACTGTATATTCAACTTCAGTTGTTATCTAATTAAATCGTTTTTCCAAATGTGCAAAATAATTCTTTTGTCTGAATCGCTAAGGTGATCCGTTCTTTAACATACCTCTTTATTTTCATGCAAATGAGAACGAGCACCTAGGCAAGGGTTGGGTTTGGGCGGTAACCTACCACGAGGCGGTCCTGGTTACAACCAAAGAAGTAAAAACCGTAGAAATGTATTGGTGGATAATGGTGGACAATAATACATATATAATAACTATCTCTACCCAGTTGTCATGAAAATTTTGGTTTCCAACTTACCTATACCTACAATTTCAGTTGAATTTTTCAATTGGATACTTCTCCAAATCTTCTATTTCTGACAAATGATAGAACTTTAGAATACATATCATAAGAATTGAATATACGCGAACAAACATTATGTTACCAAAGATATCCCTATCGTTAGCCTCCTTGTGTTGAGTGCTATTGGAAGAAATTAGTGCAAATAAAGACTCATTTATTCCTTTCTATTTATATTCATGATAATCTGTTACTATATCAATGATGATTATTGATAAGCAATTATTTATTAAAGTATGTGCATTAAAATCTGATTCATTTAGCAAGGTAATTTGCCTGGAACGTATACCCAAGATTTTCGCAGAAAACTTTGTCTTGCCTCAAAACTTTCTGAAATGAGAAGAACATTCAATTTCATTTTAGTAACTTTCTCATAATCTCAGCATTCTTTAACTTTTCCTAAAATTTGAGAAAGAAGAAGTTCAACACATAACTTCTTGTAAAATAAACTTTTATAAAACAAAATTATATCGATCAATAGTCTGAAAAAAAAAATTGAAGAAAAAAAGAAAATGCAAAAAGATCAATGGTGAAAAAATAAAATATTTTACTAATAAAATTATTTTTCATAATTTTCATTTTATTTATTTATATTTTACATGAAATGCAATCAATTTTCAAAAGTATTCTTCTCAGTTAGACAACTAATTCTATTTCCAATGAAAATATGTTAAAAAGAAAAAATTATTTTTTAACTATTTTTCAAAAATTAACCTTATTATTCCTAGACAATTCCTTAAAATAATCGACCAATTTATTGCTTCTGGTAAAGGAACATAATTCCCATTTGGCTGCTTCACCAACTTACATTCGGGTAATATAATACATTCCATTAGGGTTTTCACTGTTACGGTTAAGATGATATTTTTTAAGACATAATGTACAGACAAATTCCATAAAATATCTATAGCTAGTTCTATTTGAGAAACGTCATTGCTGTTTTCGATAATTGAGATCATCCTTTGAATTCCTGTTAGTCTTTCAATATCAGTCTAAATAAGCAATAGAAATAAATTATGAAAAGGAAAGAAAAGTTTTAAAATAATGAAAACAATTATAAAAAACAGCTTTAAATCAAAAAATACTTTTAGAACTCCCATGAACAACATCCAAATTTAGGGAGGAGCGTGGATAAAGTGAATATTGTACTGTGACATCATATATATATATATATATATATGTGTGTGTGTGTGTGTAATATAATATAATCTGCATACAAATGTTTGTTTGTCCATCACAAAGATTATGATTATGCTATGATTATAACATAATAATGTGGTCTATTATTAAATTACAAAAATTGGCATATTAATTTGAAATAGCAATAATATTTTTGAAATTATTAGCAGACTTAAATTTATTAGTGAAACGATCATTATATTTTTCATGTTCAGGTAATTACTTTTCTTTACAAATCATAACAAAATTTCTTACAGTTTTCAATAATTATTCAAACAAAAACAATTACAAATCACTTCAAACCTATTATACTAAATTTCAAAATCACAAACAGTAACTCTCATGCACATCCTCACATCTTGGCACTCGACACACACTATTATAACCACTAAAAACACCAAAGATTTGATTGGATGCACATCCTAAAGGGGGAATGTTTCAATTCATTTCACAACAATATTATTAAATTTATAAAACAAAAAAAACTGCCACTCTTTCAAAATAAACAGCTCACATGTTGTAAACGTGTATTACAAATAAAAGAATAACTAAACTAAATTATTATTTAACAAATATTGCAATATTACTTGAAAGAAAGCCGACATTATAAAACACTCATCCAAATATAATATAAATGCATTAATTAAATATTATTTTCTTTGATTTTTATTTCTTTATTTTGATCATCGATCAATATTTTGTTTTATATTTAACAGAGATTTTCGGAAAACTTGAAAAAGGCAATATAGTTATATATATATATATATAAAAAAATGTTGATCTATAGTCTAAAAAAAATTTATGAAAATAAAAAAATATGAAGGAAAGATCAATGGTAAAGAATTTGAAAAATATTAACCCTTAAATGCATTCTGTTGCATATCTGCAACAATTTATTTAAGGACTTATAACTCAGTTTGCATGCAATAGATGAATTTTAGTGCATAGTGTGACATAAATGTAACAAAAAATCGATTCATTGTGTTTTTAAATTATTCTAATAGATGTCAAGTTTTCAAATGATATTACAATTATCAAACAAATGCGTTTGTTTTATTCAAAGTTTTACGTTGTAAACAGTAAATTTATTATTATTGAACAATATTTTCAATAAAAACCCTTCACTGTTTTTCTGTGAAAATCTATCAAAATTCTTTGAATCTGGGCCCTGTTTCAACTTGTTTTCCCATGCTCAAATAAGATTTGAAATTTTCAATAATAAAACTTTATATACTAAATTTGCATATTTTTTTGCGAAAAGGACATTATTGGATTCTATGATATATTTTTTTCATTTATCGTTGAAACATCCTTCCAGTATCTGAAATAGTGACCCTATCACTAATGTATATTTTTATTATAGGATTAGTGAATGTTATGCATTTATGTCTCAAATTTATTTTTGTCATCTCAAAATATAAGGAAGTGTGTATTTTATTTATGTATTCCATTGTAAATTATCAGACTATCTGTAACCGATCAGAATTTGATTATACAACATGATCCAGTATAATATTGGATTATTAAATTATTTCGGAAGCATAGTAAATTTATTGTGAACATCGAAATAACAAATATTCAATCTTTAATAATAGTCACAATTATACCCCAAGTCTTTCCTTAATCTGATCTATGGACACATGATCCTATCAGAGACCGCCTCAAACTAGCAAGATACTGATTTGGCCTGAAATGTATTGTTATATTATATTTTTTATTGGTTATTAGGATTGGTAACGTGTTATTATTTTGATTGTTGCGTGTTAGTGCGGAAAAAATTTAAAAAAACTATATAGCGATAATTTACTATAGTAAATATAGAAAAATTGACAAATAAAAATAATCGATAAGAAAATTATTACCGAAAGATTCAACAAGACAAAACTAAAGTCAAAATTTAGAAATTAGAATCCAAAACAAATATAAAGTAGAAGATTGTTCTTAATAGCGAGTAGAACTAAACTGTCCGAAGACCATATTTGGAAGTCAGAATAATTATTAAAGAAGAAGAAAGATTATAATTCAGAGCGATGCAAGATAAAGCTACCCGAAATTTAATCAACAAAATCTCAAACATCAAATCCTTACCAATCCCTCCATCTTTACTAACTAAACAAAAAGCTACGAGCAATTCTAAAACCCTTCCAATAATAAATAATCCTACTGTTTGTGTCAATTATTCTCTGCAAATCTTATTCCCAGAAAATCTTTATTCCTATATTACAGATAACGTTTCAGATCTCCGCCTTAAAATTTTATAAAGTACTAATTCTTTTTATTGTTAATAAAGTTTGTAATATTATTCCATAGTTATTATTATCATATTTTAATATTTTACACACAAGCACCCCAACTGTCCCGAGACAGCTTTTTTTGCAGACGACTCGGTTGGGCTGGACAATTTTCCAAATTTACAAACATTATCTCAATATATTATTGTGATTCACTATAAATAAGATAAAACATAACTATAAATAGGGCAAATAAACAAGATAAATAAATAAGATAAACTATAACATGGCCCAAATAATCAAAACAGCTACGTTCTCTTTAAAATTTGTAAAACGCTCACTTAATCTTTGAAGGAATTTTTCTTCGGCCGTAATGTCAAATTACTTGTTTTTTTTATTTCTTTATAAAATGTTTCTTCAACTCAATTACCCAGCAACTGTAACTTCTGAATTAAAGTAATTTTTACTTACGATTAACAAGCATGACAGCAGCCTATCAAGTTCGGGAATTCAGTTTCCTTAATGACACTAATGTCATCAATTAATTAATTTGTATTTTTTTAAAGAATATTTCTTAGTGACCCTGTTGATTTAAAATCATAACTCTAAAGTCTCATAGATAAACAAATCCCCAAGATTTTGAGTAAAATTTACTTTTTTCATTAGATAACCCGCATGTCATGTATACGCGCACTTCGAATTTATGTTTTAGTTAGAAAATAATAATAATAGCTCGACACTTCTAATTTTTAAAAAAATATCACTTTTTTTAACATAACCTACGGGTTATCTATTTAACTTAAGGGTATGTTTGTACTTATCTTTTCATTTGTCACATGCCCATATCTTTCCTCGAGAAATATTGATTGTTCAATTAATTTTTGCACTTCAATCTATTTTTTTAATTTTATATTTTTATTTATTTGTGTTCAATTTTATCTCCGCGCCAATCTTCATAACTTCAACAATAAATGTTAAAATAAAACTTACAATGATCACTTCGGTGTCGGTAAAGGACATATTTTTCATAACATTTAAAGCGGCACAGGCTATATTTGAATTTTGTGATCTTGTTAATTCAATAATGATTCTTAATCCGTTGGAAATTCTGGAAAAATAAGCTTGTTTTAAATAAATATTTCAAATCAATAATATTTTATTTAATCCCAATAAGTCAAAGGATGAGGAGGATCTCAAGTGGAGATTTTTTACTTTCTATAATCCATAAGTATTTTATACACTAAAGTTTTTACTAGAAATATGCCTCTTAATGAGTTATAATAAGTAACACATCCATACTTGATAAATAATTAATTACCAGGTTTTTCCCGGGCGCCTACGGCACCTTTTTTTCAAAATCCTAAGTCCTTCACGTGAATCTTATTGCATGCGTTCGAATCAGTGTGTTCGAAAACCAAAAATTGGTATGTGAATGAGTTCAGTAAAAAGAATGAGTAAATAATTTTCAGTTCATAAGAATGACTTATTTATTACAAAATTTCTCCATACATAATATTGCGCGTGAAAATACGATTGTCGTTGAGTAAATGAATATTATAATAAATGAATATTATAATAATAATATAATAAAACAATTATTATTATTTATTTGTTTATTTAATCTACTTGTAACAATAAGTAGATAAATTCAATAAAATATAACTGAAAAATAAATTGAGCGTTACAGAATCAGTGAGTAAGTATGATAAGTTTGAATAATTTGAAATTGAATTTAATTTAAAATAATAAAATACTGTTTGTAATTTAATTAATATATAATTAATAAATAAATAAATCATTTACATAATTTTAGGATCGATCTAGGTGGGCTTAATTTTCGATACTAACACAAATTTTATCTGTATTTATATATATATGTATATTAAATTTATCCTATTTATATTATTTTTAGTAATCAAATAATTTCCTATTTTAGCAAAGGGTAAACACTAGATAGCTGCTATAAAACGATAAAATTATAAACACAGCAAATTTACAAGATTCAAATATAATGTTATAAAACACAGTCACAAAATCATAATTGGATAATCGTTAAAGTTCAGACTCTGAGAGTTGGCGTTCGAATTTTCTAAAAGTAACTTAGCTGAAATGCTAGTTCTTTTCCTTCTTCTAACACCTTCACATAACTAACGACGAACGTTTCACGGGTGCAGAAATTTTTAGAGATAATTGATGATACAATATAGATGCTTTCGTTCACCTCTAAAATCTCTTTGATTGTGAAATGTGAGACAGCCATCTCATGCAAAGGTTGTCTATTCTAACACGCGATGTTTTTATTCGCTTCTAGGGCGCAACCACCAACTTGAGTCTTCTCTATCCATATCTTATTTTATTTTCTTTGACCTACCGAAACCGACAAAATTTCCAATAAACGGTTCCGACTTTACCTCTAGTGTTTCGGCAAGATTAGGGTCTTCGCGACATCATTGTCTGGTTCTTGTTGGTGCAATGGACTAAGCTTTTCTTAGTTGCTGGTCACTTTGTCCACATCTATAATCATATTGAAATCCTTAGGAATGGAGATTGTTAGTGTGAATTCGTAATAGTCGTCGCTATTACATGTAGTGTAGTCTTCTTCATCCTCCATGTTACAGGAAAGGTTTATGTTAAAGTTAAAGAACAAGCTTAAAATCCATCTAATGGTTCTCGAAAGGGGTTTATGGTTAAATCGACAGGCATTGGAATCGAAATCTCTAAAGTTGATGCATCAATAATAGTTGTCTAATAGTTCTTTAATTCCTTATCTAATAGTTATCTAATATTACTACTGGTTAAAATTAATTAATAAAAAATGAAATTTTTACTTTATCTATAATTTATAGGACGTTTAGTTATAGAAATGACATTAAATAAATATTTTTCAATTAAATACTTCATTTTTTTATATTAATGGGATTTTTCCGCTTTAATAATTTGTTAGTCCCATTAAAAAAATAACATCAATTTTAATAAAAATATTATTATTATTATTATTATTATTATTATTATTATTATTATTATTATTATTATTATTATTATTATTATTATCATTATTACTATAATTTGATAATTGTAAATACAAAATATAAAGGTTCAATGAATATAGCGAAATATACAAAATTTTCATATGTTGTTTAAATATTTAATAAATCTTATTTGGAGATTCTGAGATTCGTGCAAGAAACGAATTATTAATTAATGCTTAAGATGTCACAACAATACAAATAATGTACCTGACTTCCAATTTTTTCTCATTGTTATTAAATATTAAATGCTGTAAATATGCGAGAGCGTTCAACTGTATCTCTACATTATTGTTTTTACACAATTCCAATACTTTATCTATTGGTAAATTTGGCGCATTTTCATCAATTGTTTGCAGTTCTAGAAAATTTAAAAATAAAATTGAATAACAATAACAATAATAATAATAATAATAATAATAATAATAATAATAATAATAATAATAATAATAATAATAATAATAATAATAATAAATAAATAAATAATAATAATATTAATAAGTGAAAGTTAATAATAATTAATTACAGTAATAATTAAAAACAATAATAAAAAAACAATAATAATTACAAACGAAATATATTTCAAAGACATTATCCTCATCATCAGTTTGCCATCATAATCATAAGAGTTATTTACGGAAACAGTACTGATGTAATGGTTATGATTTAATCAGTTAATTAAATAATCTAAATAATTTCCTTGCTGATTTAATGTTAAATATGCGAGATTGTTATTTAATAACCAATGCCTCACAAAAGTTCTTTCCCAATTATTATTAAAGTTTTATAAAACCTTTTAAAAGATTTTAAAACAATTATACCTTTACACTTTTTCCTATGCTCAACGAAATATGAGCATAATGACTCACACCGTTCAATTGGCTATGTTGATGAATTCGTGTGTTGAGATGACGGGAATAGTTATACACTAGATCAGACACTAAACCTGTTGGGGTTTGAGATTTATTTCTAAACATATTTATTGATTTTAATGATTTTTATACTATTCTAAATAAATTGGAATTGCCTAATGATATCATTACAGAAAACTTAAAATCATTAAAACTTTCAGAATATGGAATAACTAAAACATGAAATTTTAAAGGTTCACTATCATTAAATGAACTGTGATTTTCCATTTTTTCATTAGTTGCAATCGAAAGACAATCAATCGTTTCCTTAGTTAATCTTTCTAAAAAACCCTTTGAATAATAATTTTTATTCAAAATAGAAACGAACTCATTTACACTCTTGCTAGACTTTTCAAACTTAGAAAATAATGACCACGATTTAAAAATCAAACCCTTAATCATATTTCTATTATATTAATATCGCAAAAGCTATTTAGAAGTATTGTATGAGGATAATGTCGTTGACATATATTTCGTTTCTTTGGCGTTTTCGAGTTTTTACTAAAAATGGGCCATCATTTTATCGATTGAATTGAAAAAGACTATTTTTATAGTTGAATATTCTTTCATTTTATTAAATATATACTTTGCAGCAAAAGGCTTGTATTATCATTTAATTGTTTATTATTTAATTTATGCAACTACCAAGAAATCATCATTTTATAATAATAATTAATAATAATAATAATAATAATAATAATAATAATAATAATAATAATAATAATAATAATAATAATAATAATAATAATAATAATAATAATAATAATAATAATAATAATAATAATAATAATAATAATAATAATAATAATAATAATAATAATAATAATAATAATAATAATAATAATAATAATAATAATAATAATAATTGTATCCGCCGATTTTGGCGTTTTTCATCGCGTCTGTGTGCGCGTTATTATCAGACTGTTATTCGGAGTAGTGTGCGCACACAGACGCGAAGAGTTGGTAAGTTTTGTATTTTTTTAATTATAGTTCGATTGTCGCTTTTTGTAGAAAATTGATTTAATTCTTTTAATTTGTGGTTTGGCAGAAAATTGTTTTACCAGGGAAATTTTTGTGGATTTTTAAAATGGAAAATAAATATTCAATGATTAAAGAATCGTCGGAAAATGTTATTAAATCATCTGGTGAATATTATGACACTTCTATTAGACCAAGTGTTGACAGAATAATTGCTGCAAAAGATAGTGCAATATATGCTGCTGGAACGCCGTTTAGAATTACAAGTCAAACCAAAGATTTTTTGTCAAATACCACTAAGTTTTGTTCATCGTTTCATGTCAAAGAATAATAAAGCAGAATATGGAACTGCTGAAAAAAAAGGAATATGATATTCTATTTAATCAAGCTTTTAAAGAAATAAACACAATTCATATGTTTACTAGCAAAAGTGTTGAACAACGATCCAATGTTTTGAATTCAATATATGATCAATCAGTGACAAAAAACAAAAATGGTTGAAACAATATTATGATGACTTCCCAGATGAAACAAAAACTGAATTAACAGTAATGCAACTAGCTCAAGTACTTTCTAACAAATTGCGAGTGTCTGTCAACCATGTCAACCGTTTGCTATAATCATATGTCATTGATAAATAAAGAAATTCTTCTGGGTATTAATGTTTTCTGCAAACAATGATAATAATAATAATAATGATAATGTTGGGTTTTGGATTATTTCAAGTCGGTTCTCTGACTCCTGTGTTCTTTAAATCAAAACAATGAACGACCCAACGTATATTGAAACAACAGATTCACAATTTATTATCACGCTACAATTACTGATCAAAGTTTTATACGATTCTCTGCTCGGCGTTGATGCTTTGCAAACAAATAATATTCACCTTTTAATCCTTCAGATTCTCTTGACTCTCGTTTTCCTCGGTTTCTGTTTGGTTTGATTTCTTTTCACCTTTCCGTACTCTTAATTCTATTTCTTCTTTTCCCTACTTTCCCTAATTCGTTTACCAACTTTTCCTACAGTCTGATTCTTCGAACCCTAGCTGAGGCAAAATGCCGATTTTCTCTGATTTTCCCTTTGCTTATATACTCCTCGAAATCAGGATGACAAATGGTTATTGCCGAGCCAATCTTTCGTTTGACATTTGCTCCTACGTATTTGCTTGGCTGTCACCCATAATGGTCCAACGAATCCAGATAATTAATGGCCCTACCGGTCTTCCTACGCGCGCTACCTTCTCCTTACTCTTTTCCCATTAATCATTGTGTCAAGCTAATGGGCCCAAATCTTCCTTTTATTTGCTTTTCTTCTTGTTTACCCAGCTCGGGTTTCCTTTATCTCTCGGGTTCTCCATTGGCTCGGGTTTCCCATTAGCTCGGGTTTTCCATTAGCCAATTAATTAATTAATTAACGTTTTCTGTTTTCCTACATTTAAATGTTTTTCGACCCTTCCTAACCATTTTCTGATAAATCCCTAATCATCATCTTGTTGACCATTAGCTAATCTATACCTGTCCCGTTTTTCCCATTCGATTTCGATGATTTTTCCATTTATTGAGTTTTCTCGGATTTCCGGATTCTTGCCTTTCGTAATTGCTTTTGGCATTTTCCAATACTGTTTCCATCACACTTTCCTTTACTATTGATTCTGTGCACGATCCCGCTTTTATTTGTCTTTTTTTCTTCGTTTACTTTCTATTTGAATTATTATTCTAAATTTCATTTAAATTTTAATTTTAATTTACGGACCTCAACAATAACATTAATAATAATAATAATAATAATAATAATAATAATAATAATAATAATAATAATAATAATAATAATAATAATAATAATAATAATAATAATAATAATAATAATAATAATAATAATAATAATAATAATAATAATAATAATAATAATAATGATAATAAAAATAATAATAATAATACTAATAAAATGGTAACATAAAATAATCATTATATGATAAGTGACGGTACTGTATAATTACTAGATTAATAATGAAATGGCTATAGTATAGATGAAAAATATTGTCAGTAGAGAATATAAAAGTAATCATAAATATATAAATTAAATATAAATTCAGAATTGAGACCGTGTGAAAAATTTACAGAATTTACGGTTGATAAATCGAGTATTATTGCTGTATTATCCTGTATTATCCATGAAATGAAATTCAAATAGATTTAATGTCGTGAAGGTGCAAAATATAATATATAAGCACAATTAAAAAAATAAAATTCATACTTTGTTGACCTTTGTGGACAGGAGTTTTTAAACCAACTACGCTTGGTGGCCTGGAATCTGATCGGACACTACTCGTAGGTGAGTACCAGTCTAAATTGTCAAAATTTACTCAAAAACTAAAACAATAAATTTACTTTTAGGTAATTTTGGGCCGGAATTTCTTGAATTGTTAGGTGGAGGTAATTTATTTACATTATTTATTGTGAGCGGTTTTTTGACTGGTGAATTTTTCATATTGCCACGATCACTGTCTGTAAAAAAGTGAAAATTATTTTTTTAGATAGTTTAAAGAAATGAATATTTTATTTATAAATTAATTTCAATGTTTTAAAAAGATTAATTATTGAGGTTGTTCCGAACATCCAAATCAGGTCATTATTATAATATAATAATAAAAAATATCTTTAGTATGGTATATATCTTGAAACATTCTAGTCTAAAAATATAAAAATTTCTTAGAAACCAATTGTAAAACTAAATAAATATTGTTATTTATTGCTGGCTTTGAAAATATTGTAAAATACATTGTAACAGATGCAGAAGCACTAACTAAAAATATACAGACACTTTAGAGCTGTAAAATCATCTACATCTTTGCCTTCAACAATAAATGCCAAAAGACGCAGGGGTAAACTTTGTCTCTAAGATATTAAGACACTTATTTACAAAAATTGCACCAAGTATGTATGCAAGCGTCATCTTAATAATTGTGCAGTTTAATTAATATGTAAATAAAAATGAACTATTATTTTTTATTTTACTTAATTTTTTATACATTTTATATTCGAATAAAATGTAAAAATAAATACTTTCGTTCTTGTTTTGAAATTTTAAGATATTGAGATATTGTTGAAAAGAAAACATGCATCTTATGAACTTGTAATAACAAAACTATGCATTAGTCAAAAATTATCAATAAAACCTTGTCCATGGAATGAAGAACATATGACGATTTAATGACGTACAGTTCTTTTGTAACAATATATTACGCAAATTCATCATTTATGTGAAGTTTCATGTATAACACAAATCAAAACTTCATATAGATATTTATTCAACTTGTTTCGATAATATATATATATAATGAACCAGTGGATTTTTGAACTGCTGGAAATTTTTTTGAATTCTTCTTTTGACATTGTTATAGTGCCTGTTGAAACACTTTTGAAATACATATATTAAAAAGAGCTTGAAGACTATGAATCAGTAATATATCGATGTTTTTTGATACATTTACTGATTTATAGTCAAGGTTTTTAATAAATACAATGAAAAAGAAATCAGTGGTGAAATCAGTGGTGAAGGAAAAAAAAAGAATTCAGTAATAAAGAATAAAAGGTTGTTTAATATCTAGTAAATGATTTGGATTTTAAAAAACAGTAAATGTTATAGAAAAACGTCAATAGTGCCTGTCGTGAGGGAGCTACCCTCACAGAAAGCTGATAATCGGAAAATTATGAGAGAAATAAAATCCACATAGAATAAGATATTATTATTATTAAAATTATGTTGTAAGTTGATTCTTGAATCTGTTGTTTTTGCTGATAATTTTGCCATCTTGTTTTTTGTTTGGTTTTGAAATAAGTCTGCCTTTTTTTATTAATTTATGTTATTAAAAGGTTGTTTTAATATATATATATATATATATATATATATATATATATATATATATATATATATATATATATATATATATATATATATATATATATATATATATATATATATATATATATATATATATATATATATATATATATATATATATATATATATATATATATTAATTCACTTGAAAAAAAGGCAGTGCCGAAAATTCGTGAGTATCTTCAAACATTGATATAATACTGATTTATAGTCTTCAATCTCTCTTTTTAATAAATTCAATGGAAAAAATAATCAGTGGTGAAATTCGAAAAAAATAAATATTGATTAAATTCTACTCAATTTAATATACTAAAATTGATCTTCTAAATTGATTCTACTAAATTAAATTCAACTAATAGATTGACAAGCAATATCTTGTAGTCGAAATTTTTTTCATTAAATACATTATCACTTTATTGTTTTAAATAATAAATGCTGCTATCAAGAAATCATCACTTTATACTTATAAATATAATTATATTTGAATTGTGTGACCATTACAATTTATTACATCTATCTTGTTTGATCAATTTTTATCAAAATCTAACTTTTTCTGAGGTTAATTGATTCTAATTTATATATTAAATTACATGAATATAATTATGACAGGAGATAAGCATTGAATTCAATGACCTACCTGTAATTAAGAGGAAATGAAACATAAATAACTATTTAAGTCAACAATAGTTACATTATATTTAAGTTATAATTGAGTTAAATGTCTAAAATGTTCATTAAACTGCCGATAAGATAACAAATATTACGATTACTTACAAAATTAAATTTAATAGCTATCGAGAAGCTGATGTTTTTGAACGGGGTCAAATGTCACTTATTTCATTTTATATCATGCAATGATCTATCTAACAAAATCAACCAATAGGACTCCATTAAGGTTCAACCTGTCGCTAAGTGTCAAGTGTGCAATTTAATTGATTTTATACGAATTTTAATTTTCAAATGAATTTAATATCAGATTTTATCACCTTATAACTCTTTCGATAAAATGAATATTAAATATTTCAATGAATATTTTTTATGATTGATGAATGATAATTTGATTGGATAAAAATTAATTGACTGACGGGCTTCAATTATAGAAGAGATTTAAAAATACTTAGAAAGCCTTTTAAAGTCTAAAATAGAATTCTGTAAAAATATCAAACACGGTGAATTTGTAATTGAAAAATAAATGTAAAAAACATGAAATTCGTTCAACTCAGATCATAACAAGAATCGCACTTTGTAACCTGATTCGGAACACAACATAAATGATTTGCATTTCTCTCGTTTTTATATTTCAAAACAACTTTAAAGTTGATTGTTTATCAATGTATTTATCAATAAATCTATCATTTTTATTAATTGAATTACTGTGCACTCCAATGTCAATTGCCAATCGATCAATTGTGCAAAATCGAATTTGAAAGTTAACCATTGCACCGCTGAGTGCGCTGATAAATTATAGAAAATGAACAGAATGGAAAATGTGACAAAACGAGAATCAGTAAATTTCTATTAGAATGTTTTATTTGCATTTCATAAATGTCTGTTCAAGTAGTTTTAGAAGAATAAATGTTGTGAAAGTAATTGAAAGGTTTATATCGAATGACAAATTGAGTGTATCAAATTTATTTTATCTCTACATCAGACTATAAATAAACATTTCATTTATTTAACATGAATTTTCGCTATCGTATTTTCCCAGAGTTTTTGTTTTAATAAAATCAAAATATTGATTTTTAATTGAGATTAAAAAAATGAAAAAATTATCGGTCAAAGGTGAAAAAGATGAAAAACTTTAATGATAACTCAGTAACTCTTGTAGTAGATAGTGGGAATGGAAATATGTGATTTGAGAAAGATTTATGAGAAAACCCAAACTCTAGACAGTAATGTCTGTTGTATTTTAAGAGTTTTACTTTGTATTATTGTAAATAATAGCGGAATGGATTAATTTTGATGACAATTATGTTATATAACTGTTTTAAGGTGAGAAATACTGCAGAAATATCATCAGAATATCTAGATCCCGTATACATATCCTATTCCGGAATATGAGTATATAACTTGTAACTTTTAATTTATAATTACGATTCACAGTCGTTATCTTTTCATTGTGGAGTACTTTTCATAAAAAAATAATAGAACTATATAGGGTAATAATTTACTATAGGGTAATAATTTACTATAGAGAATTACAAAATTAAAAAAATCAATAAAAAGATAGAATTCGAATAATAAAACCTAACTACAAGAAACAGAATAATTGGTCCATCCAAACAAATTATCGAAAATAGTTCAACAAAAATTCTAAAACCACGTTACCAAAGCAGCAAAAGTTGTCATATTATTCCTGTGAAAAGTTTATTTGATTTCAGATTTCTGATAGTTGAGAACTGGTTATATATTCGGCTACTCAAACTATTCTTTAACGTACGTTCCAGATTCGACAATTACTGTAATGTATAGTTATATTCTATTTTTTTTTATTAAAAAAACAAGGTTACGTAATGCCTAGTCATTTCGCTTGGTGCGAGTCGCGTTCTAAAATAAAAGAAACTATATAGCGATAATTTACTATGGTAAATTATCGAAATACAAATATTGAACAAAATAAATAAAAATCAATAAAAGAATTTTAAAAAATTATTAGGAAGCTGGAATTACAATTTATAGAATATTAGAAGCAAGTATAGATAAATTTTAAAAGAAAGTCAAAAGGATAATCAAATCTAAAAACGTCAATTAATATAGTGAAGAGGAACAAAAATCAGAAAAGAACAAAAGAATATCAAAGGAAATAAAAGAAAAATAGAAGAAGCAATAAGAATAAAACTTATAAAGAATAAAGAATTTCGAAGAAATAGAAATAGTGGTAAGAACAAAACTTATAAAGAATAAAGGAAAACCGAAAGAGTTTTCGAATTAGAGTTTAAAGACTGAAATCAAGACCAGACTAGAGTATTTCTAATTTATCTTTGTCCAGTACTACAGGTCTTTAATTATTATTTCTTGAACAAAATTTTATGTTCGATAATTGTCATTGTTAATTTATTATCAATTTTTTGTATAAACACATACATATTCAAACACACATTCATCCCAGCTGTCCCGAGACAGTCTTTCAAGGTGACTCGGTCGGGCACTACAATATTTCTCTTTTACATAGCAAAAAACCACATACTGTTTTAATATATAGACTAAAACGTATTAGATAGATTAATGGCATCAAACCCAAAAAAATAACTGACATCCAACAAATGCCAAAAAATTAGTCGATGACTTGATATAAGAATCCCAAAAAAATCGTCGACACCAAAAGTTCCATGTTTACAAAAAAATTATGTTGGATATTTGTTAATTTATTAAATATTTAGATAATTTATATATATATATATATATATATATATATATATATATATATATATATATATATATATATATATATATATATCATATATATAGTTGTATAAATGTTGCAATATTTTTTTTTTGCATAATTTTTTGTGTATTTTATTTTTAGTCTGTTGGTTTTATTTCAAATTTAGTAAGTACCATATATAACTAAAAGGTTTGTAAATACATTATTATAACAAAAATTGAAATGTATTGAAAAATTATTGTTCGTGTGGCATTTAAACAACGGTCTGAGTTCTTAACACTAATTTTTGACAAAAAAAACTCTTCCCGCCCCCCTTCCCCCGGTATTTAATTATAAATGCATCTAGAATATTTACTACCTACTACAGTAATAACATCTCCCAGTTAACTAACACCCTTTTAAAAAATTGTATTATTTTTTACCCCTAAAGATTCGACTATTTTTTTAGGATTTAATATTGTCGGCTATTTTTTTGTACTACATTTTCGACGATTTTTTCGGGTTTCAACATTGGCACCGATTTTAACCAATTAAAGTATTTTTTCTTGAGTATCGATTTTTTTGGCTTCCATATTCGACTATTCTAACCCTCACCTCCTCTCAGACTAGTCTTATAACTATTCGAAAAGATCAGTCAAAAAGAAAGAGTAGAATTCAAGTAAAAGAAAAGTGCGTAACGATATTATATTTGTTCGATAATAAAAGTTAACTGTTAAATTTTATATTTTGTAATTTTATTATTTATACCACACACACACACACAAACATCCCGGCAGTCTCGATATAAATTTTACAGGTGACTCTGCCGGACTCTACAGATTTCCCCAATATACCAATGTTCACAAGAAAACCGATACATTAGTACAAAAATTAGCATCCAGTTAAATCATAACATACACAAACATAGTTAGAGGCTAGAGTAAATTATATCCGCGTAATTGTATTAATTTCTCTATACTCCGTTGGATTATATATACCATAGACACAAGAATCAGATTGGATAAGGAAGATTTTAAATAGACAACTCACAAATCTGATCAATAAATCTTTAAGTTACACAGAGTTCTAGTAAAGGGTAGCTACAAAATTAAGAAATATGAAAAATAATATTCAAAACTTCATTTAACTTTAAATTATATAGAAATATAGTAAGATTAAAAGGCTGTTAATTATTAGTGGAAATATATCACTTACCGTTGTAAGATGTTCTTGTACCTGAATACGTTTGGTTCAAATTAACATAGCAATGATTATCACCTTCATTTGCAGAATTCCTTCCAGGTGTTGGACTTAATCATAATATATATCATTAACAAAATTATATATTCAATTTACTTTTTGTTATTGGTTCTGTTTTTATTTGAAGACATATAGATTGAAAAAAAACGTTTGAATAAATTTTAAAGTATCATAAATAATATTAATTTTATTATATTAGAGTTAAAATTACCAAATGAAAAAGATATGTTTTTAATAAAAAAATTTAAGTATTAATAATAAAAATAATTTCCTTTGAAAGCTTTAAAATAGGTTACCAATAGTCTTATTCTAAAGTAAATATTAAAACAAGTAAGGTCAATCATAAATCGGGCGTTAAATTGCTCATTTTAGAAATTATATATTTGAATTATTATAATTAAATTAATTTAGTTTTATAAATTAACTTTTAAACATTCACTTAAATGTAATACATATTTATATATGGTTTTTTGATTTTGAATAATCGAAGTTGTATAATTATATTGCGTCATAATTATATTGCCAAATTTATTCTTTTAAAATTTAAAATGAAGGTCTTATTAATTTCATGATGCCTTTATTTAATGTGCAAACAGTACTTGTTTTAAATAATAAGTCTTTTATGAATCGTACTCATTGTATGATGAAGCTATTTGGTGATAACAATAGCAAATTGCATAAAAGAAAATTGAGATGAAATTGGATGTCCCCTGGCATATTCTTGCTCCGATTGTGCCAGAATCAGTTAAATATTACTCTTGTTGTGGCGACACCTACTAATTCAGGTCATTAGTTTTTATAAGGCTTTTGTTGGCGTTTCGGCGAAATTTTAACGATTTGAAGCAGCCATTGGTCTCATTTTCTGTACGCCCCATGACTTGAAACCTTCGCGATCAATATGCTCATGACGACCGCCATATTTGTAATGCACACTGTCGGTTAAAGTATAGGGCAACTGAGCTATTGTCTTTTAGCTGAATCTTTTACTTTTCTGACGGGTTCCTGGCTGCCGTTAGAAGGACTTACACCCATGAACCATTCATTCCATAAATTAGATCCTCGTTTCCGGGTTTCGACTATCTCTGCAACAATAAACTGTTTACCGCACCATTGTAATCACAACATTTTTGGATAATATACTATTTCAAGCCAAAAACAAAACATAACAAACAAAATCATTATTAAGTAAAAATGAACAAAACACTAAAGAATATTATCAGAAATTCAGTTAGATACAGATTTGGTTTCGACACGTTGGATAGATGATGGAGGTAGAGTAAGATCTCACTAACCGTTTCGTTCAATATCGCCGAGCAGCGCATTGAGTTCGAACTCATTTTTACCAGCTGGCAACAAGTAGGTCTCCTCTGATATTTCGATAGTGAGCTCAGAAGGATCGATTGTCTGGTGTAATTACGTTAGTGCTGCGGCTTTCCGGTCTCTCTACTTCGCATTTCTATAGGCTTTAGAAAACTTCTTTCTTCTTGGCTTGCCGACTTCGGGCACGAGAGTGAGTGCACAGAGATCCACGGCCGGCGCGACTACTGATTGGTTTATTACGACGCGAAAACTGGACGGGCTGTAAATGGCAAGTTCAAAGACGAGCCACATGCGTAGGTAGGCTGGAGAAGAATATACGGCGAGAGGTGATGTACCGGGATGATAGTGTCGGTGAGCATTACATTGTAGCTCGATACCCGAGTGGCTAACTTTTTAGCAGTGTAAACATGGTACTGTTATTGCTGCTGTACCAGTGCCCTTTGTGCTCGATTCTCCGTTATGAGACTGTCTCAACAGTGTTCAACTCTATGAAGTTGTTGGATTTTTTCATTCGCCTGTGCCCTCCAGACGATCTATTTTTGCTTGGAGGAGTCGATTTTCTTCGAGTAAATTGAAACGTGATTCAAAAGAAATATTAAAAGTTTTGATTCATAAAAAATAATCTGCTACTATATTAGCTGCACTTACAATGTATTCTATACTTGGATAAAATTTGGAAATTTAGCTTATTTATCTTTGTTGGTTTGGGGAAGTATTCTTTTATTAACAAACAATGCAATAAAGGCTTGGTGAGTTTGAGTGGAAATTTTGCATTTGGATGCTTAAGTTAAACGAGGTTTTACAGGGTTGCTTTGACTGATTGAAAGACATTTTCTAAATTTCCTGTAAAAAGGTTTTAAAATTTCCATACATTCTTATCCATGCAAGAAGCCCTTTGTCAAATTCAAGCATCTGACTTTGAGCGATTATCCTTGAGTCTTATTGACTGTGATTGTAAATGCAATAAAGTCAGTCCTGTTTATTATGAAAATTGATATTTTTGAAATAAATAGTACAAGTTTTGTGATACCCATTGCAAATCCCAATAGTAGTCTAGTTTCGAGCTTTTGGCTCTCATGAGTTCTATGCAGGAGACGCAGGTTTCTCTTCGCGCCAGGTAAGTATACAATATTGCTGACTAAACTTTATTGCATACTTTCCCCAGTACACTGGAAATCACATCACTTGCAAATTTGCTTGGTCACAGAAAAAATCTGTAAACTTGTAAACATGGCGTAAGAAAAATCATATCACAAAGCTTGTACTGTTTATTTTATTCAAGTGAGACATCCGACAAAATATTTTACACCAATACTTGATATTTTTGAATCATCACATAATTTTATCCTATAATTTAGCTGTTTTTCACATTGACTGTTAAGTGTGAATAATGAAAACAAAATTCGATTTTCTTTTAATAAAATTTTGTTTATATTTTAAATATTTCCCCCCAAAATAAGAATAAAAAACGTAACTAATATAAAAAAAAGGATTTGACATTTTGCCAGAAAAGAAGAACAAAGAAAAGAATAACGGTTTTATTTACCGTCTCAATGTCTGGAGAAAAACTTAAACCTCTGATTATAGGAAAATCAAAAAATCCCCATTATTTCGCTGATTAGTTAATTCATAAAATAAAAGATTGAATTTATGTCTTAATATTCATATTTTAGTATTCTATAACCAATCCATTTCTCATGTTCGTAGTACACGGAATTCTGAACACTCAAAAATTGGTTCCTCGCGTTCACATTGAAAAGGACTGACTGTATTTGCAAACAGAGCTATTTTGAAGTCGTTGTCATGATTACCACCGTTTGTCATTGATCCAAAATAATGGAATGAGTGCTGCCTTTATCCATTCATGGATGACATATTATTCAATTACGAAAATTGATTTTCTTTCAAAAATTGCAATTATAACGTGGCACTTTGACATGAGTAGAAATGGACTAAATTGGTTTATCATTATCTTAAAGCTTTTGGAAAAATAATTATGGTAAATCAAATTATGTCATACATGTATAAAAGTTGATAACTGCCCCTAGTAACTGTAACAGTTTCCTAATAATATCATAAGAATAGCTCGAGCTTATAACAAAATAAAAATGATGAAATAAGACTAAAATGCCAGTAGATTATATTTAGACAATTGTAAACCATTCATAAATATTATCATAAATCTTTCATCTTAACAGGTCTCCTGATCGCGTTGCAGTATCCTTCTTTAAACTTAAACCAAACCGGTTGATTGAGAATAGTAAAAACGGGATTCAAGTCTAATAAAAGCATGGAAATGAATCGGCATGGAGATTACGTAAGATATACTTTCTTCTTTATTAGAATTATTCTGATTCTTGGGTCCCAGGCGAAAGTTGTAAGCATCTTTGTATTTCTAAATAAACAAAGAAATCACAACACCGCAATGGATATGCCGAAATGATAATTACAGATACACAACTGATTGTGGACTTATTTTTGTACTCTTCTGCTTTTTGCATAATAAATCCAATACGATTCTGGGAAAATTCATTTAGCTCTTTGCTTGTTTCATTTGAATTTTTATAACGGTTAATATCCGCTCTTTTTATGCGCTCTCGGATTATTTCATTGGCAATCAATTGCTTGGTGGAATATGTCAAATCTTTCTTTGACATTTCATTCAAATTGAATTTAGCAATCTCTTCAATGTTTCTAACAATTATAATAATAACTCCAATAAAATATTCCATCGTCTGGTAGCTTTTAAATTGGAAATTCTCTTTATGTTAGAGGGAAATTCATAAATAAAAGTAAAAATTTCAAAAACTAAATTTCATGTTTAACATTTTAAACATTATTTTCACAATATATTTCGACGGTTTTCCTATCATCATCAGGTGGGATATAATAACTATGTAAATTTAGGATTTTAAGCGAATTTATTAATTATATAAAAACTTTTTTATTTAATAAAAGCATTTAATTATTTTTAAAAATTATAATTAAATTAATATTTTATTTTATTCCGGCAGCACGAAATTCTGATCAAGCAATTGAATTGCGATTCAATTGTGCTAAAGAGTTTTGTCGATTAGAACAAATCACTCAATTGGAATCTTTCTTTATTTTTAGATGAAGTCGGACTTAAGGTTTGTACACGACCACGAAGAAAAAGATCAAGAGTTGGTGTAAGAGCTACTATATCTGTGCCTCAAGTAAGAAGCAGAAATATTTCTGTTGTTGGAGTTATGAATAGAAATGAACTGTGAATGGAATGTGAAAATGAACTTAGGGAAATATGCCAATCAATTGGAATTAATTCACCAACATTAGTTCTTGATAATGCACGTATTCATCATTATCGAAACCTGAATTTTGATCGACTTTCAGTTTTATATTTATCACCTTATTGCCCATTTTTAAATCCAATTGAAAATTGTTCTAGCAAATGGAAAAAATTGATAATAAGAACGAATTAGTTCTGCCTTTTTTTAAATGACGATGTCCTATTGTAATGGCTACTATCGAAACATGTTTGTGAGGTGTTTTCAGCTGAGAATTCAATATTTCAATGATTTATTAAGATAATTTTAAATGATAAATAATTGACTATTAAGATAACTTTTAAAATAATTTTTTAAAAAAATTTTTTAAATTGGAAATTTAAACAAGCTTTTTAAAAGTTTTATTAGTAAATATTTTTTTAAATAAATCTATTTTAAATATCGAAATTTAATAAGGTTTAATTATTATATAATTAATTAAATATTTTTTAAGTTTTAAAACATATTTTAATAACGAAAGAGAAAATTTAACTTTAAATTTAAAAAGCAGCAACTAAATGCCATCCGAACAACCAGCAACAGCAGAATTTATGACAAATGAAGATTTATAATTAAATAACAATTCCAGCAGCAGCAACAACCAAAAAACAGAATCAGCGAACGCATGCAACACAATTCATATCAACTGAATTCATACCGTTGAAATTAATAAAATTGTGTTCTAAGTTAAATTTTACATTCGTTTATTTCCGCGATCATTAGCTTTTGTAAGGGCAACTACCTCAATTGATTATTCCAGTGGTTCTCAACCCGGTTCCGCGAAAAAAATGACATTTTATCTTTAAATTTGCATTTAAGATACAAATCATCAAAACCTCAATTAATTTATTCAAAAGATGATTCAATAAGAAAGCCGTTACACAGATATATAAACATATAAATATAAGTGTTTTTATTGCTTGTTATTGTTACGCGTAATATTTTCTTTGCTTATAAGAAGGCATTGTTTACGTTTACGACAGATTTATAGTAATTTGTGATTGGTCACTCATTGTGGGCAAGTATTTTTTGTCAGTGTTCCGCGTAAAAAAATCATGTGAATGGTGTTCCGCGCTTTTATATTAATTGAGAACCATTGGATTATTGATTTATTTTTACATTTTAAAGAAAATTTTAAAATCTCAATATTTTTTTCAACTTGACATTTTTGAGAATTTTTTTTTTGAGAATAAAAATAAGTTTTTATACTAAAAGAAAAAATTTGAGGAAAAATGATACTGAAAAAATCTGCCGAAAATTCCTGAATATCAAAAACATCGATATATTTAGTGATTCATAGTCTTTAAGTTCATATATATATATATATATAATACTGACAAATTATAAGTAAAATATTAAGTTCAATTTCTTTTTATATTGTTAATTTCCTAAAATTGATATAAAAATTCATTATTTGAAATTATTAAATATCCAGGCTATACTATATGAATAAAATTCTAAGCATACGGGTTAAGAACATATTGATATTGCATCTCTCCTAATCGATCTTGAGTATATCCCAGACCAGTTGCAATCATAATATTAACAGTATTTTGTAAAGTGATTTTCTCTTTGCTACTGTAGAGCTGCGTATTGATGGGCCTCAGTTCATTAGGTCGAATAATATTTACTAGATATGGTAACATTAACTGAACGACTTCTTGCTTGCTTTGAATCCTAGGAACAGTGAAAAATGAATTCTGTGTTATCGAAACGAAATTGTACCATTGAGAAATACTGCCTTGATTGGCTACAAACGAGTCACAAATAGATTTCATTTTTTGATGACTAAAATAAGCATTTGTGTCAGAAGTTGGATAACGAATGCTACTCGGCGAAATCGCTGTCGAAGCGAAAGACAAATGGAAGAACGAAATAATATATTCTTTATATTTGAACATTTCAAATGTTTGCTTGGAGTTAATGTAAACATTTGCTAAATCATTAAAAACCATCCATTCTGTAGCATCGACCATCTATTATAATAGTTAACAAAATAAGCAATAAAAACTGTCAAAAATCTTTCAAATAAATCAAATTGGAAAACATTTTGAAAAATTCAATTTTACAAGCTCGAAAATTATGTGAAGATTTGAGTAAATATTAATTTTGACTTTAGGAATAAAAAGTGCCAAAAATTCGTGAATATCAAAAACATCGATATATTTACTGATTCATAGTCAAGCTTTTAATAAATCTATCTTTATGCCATAATTCTGGTATTCCGAGCTTAGAAAATATCAATTAATATAATTTTTATTATTAGCAATGTTACTGTAGCTTCACTATAGCTTTGAAAACATTTTGACAATATAAATCAAAATTTAGTCAAATAAAATCTCAAATTAATGTTATACAATTTATTTCGACTAATTTCAATTAAGTAAGCAATCCATTTCGGCAGTCTTTATTAATTGAAAATATTTCGATCTAAAACAGCTCCTGTTCATTCCAATACGAAATTTAATTGATTTTTATTTCTCTCGTCTTTAATTAAATTTAAGATACTAGGGGCTCTGCCCTGTTCGCTTCGCTTAACCAACCACGTTACAACGTGGGGTTAATGTTAAAGTTAATATCCAGGGTATTCTTGGACAGCAGTAAGATTCAGTTTATTAATATGACATAACTATGATAAAAGATAATAGCATAAACCATGGGTATTCAACTAAATATTATGAAGGGCCAAATTTTTCTTATAACGGCAATCGAGGGCCGTATCAATTAAAAAGTAGTTAGTTTTGTAGCGGATTACAAAGTAACAAAAATAAACTGGTTTTAGTGATTGTTATTCTATTACCAAGTATTATAATGTTTACCATTTATTTTTATATTATTATGTATTTTCCTGGCGCATTTTAAATTAATAACTTTATTGCCATTTTTTCTTTTAATTTTTCTGGTGTTTGACGCATTTTCCAAGAAATTTAAGTGATCACAGCCACTTAAACACATTAATTTTATTAAATATTAAGTAAACCCCGTTTCCTATTCAAACTTACAAACTTTTATGCAGATATCACCAAATATTTTTATATATGTGTAATATTCCAAGATATTGAAAGGGCCTTTTTCAAATTTCGGCGGGCCTGATCAGGCCCGCGGGCCGCCAGTTGAATATCCCTGGCATAAACCGTTTCAAAGTAATATAGAACGAAAAGTATAAAAGAATAAATACATCATAAAAAAATTAAAAATGACAACTAAAAAAAATTTAAAAAATAATAAAAATAATAAAAAAATTAAAAATAAAAAAATAAATAAAAAAAAAATTTTTAAAAAAAGTAAAATTCGGATCGAGGGGACCCTTAGCCTTTTTATATATAGAGATTAAAAAATTACTTTTTCAATTGATTTTTTAAAGTGCTTAAATTGTTATATTCTTGGAATTATATCTATCAAAAAAAGAAAAAGAATTAATTAAAGAGATTCTATTTTTACGTTGTAAAGCTGGTATATATACTTTCAGGTTTTATAAGAACTTTTTTTTCCAATTTCACCATTGATTATTTTTTCCATTGAATTTATTAATAAGAGAGCTTGAAGACTATAAATCAGTAATATATCGATGTTTGTTGATACTCACGAATTTTCGGCACTGCCTTTTTCAGGTTAGTTCAAATGAAATAATTAAAATCACTAACTCCTTGCAAAAAGAAATCCTTGAATCTGACAATAGAAAGATAATTCTCATGAATTCCACTAATAATTTTATCGAGATCTCCAGCTGAACGTGCCAGAGACAAAATATTCTTGTTTCTGACTCCCCGATATAATTAAAGTAATATTTACAATAAAATCGAATACCGTGACGCTAATTCATTGCTACTCTTGCCGACTGTGACCAAATAAGATCTCTTTAAATTTGGTTCAGTAAATATATCTTGCCAGATTTTGAAAATACCAATATCGACATCTTTTTGACCGATATTAATATTAGAAACCAAATTTGTTGTAACATAGTCATTAGGATCTTTGTGCTCTATAAACTGTAAAATATTCATGAAGAAAACATTGGAAATTAACTAGATTGTAAAAATGACTTTATATTTTTTCTTCTTTCATATAAGATAAGATTATATATTGAGCGCATTACTTAACCCTTTCAATACGATGTTTTTATTTTAATAATTCATGTAATATTTATAGCAAAAAATATTTATTGCTAATTTAGTTTGACGGAAAATAGAAATATTTAAATATTAACAAAGCAGAAAGGTTTGGAATTCTTTAGAGCCTATGGCCGTACAGTACTAAAATCCCAGATCCCAATGCATTTGTAAGCATTTAAATTATTTTAGTAATTATTAGAAATTCTCGGGGACAATATGTCGCTACAGTATTGAAAGGGTTAAGGACTTATATATCGCCATTTAAAGTAGAAAGAATCTTAGTAATATTTGCAGTTAACTCAATCAGCGTTTTTATAGTATAATTTTAAAGAATAATTTTACGCTTTCCTGGATTCCCACAGACTCGTGTTTATCTATATTTCTTTCCGTTGCTATTATAGTGATCTGTTTTAAATAAAAAAGATTTTATTGAAATGAACATATTTTAATAATTTTACAATATTTTACAATTGAGACTCTTGGAAACTCGAATATATACTTGATTGATTCATTGGAACCCGAAATAATTGGTGTTAAGTTGCGATCTTACCTTCAAGCTTTTATTCACTTTATATATCTTTACAAAAAAATGAATAAGTCAATTTGTGAGGTAAGAGACGACTTAAAAAGTTGCAAGTTTCTGAATCAAAGCAGGTTTACCACTACGTGCCTCCTAGCATTACACTCAGAAGTTAGATGCAGTCCTCAGTGGATGGAACTGTCTACAGAAGCACCAGAACAGAACATCACAGAAGCATAACAAGCGAGAAAATGAATTTATGTCGAGAGACTTAAATTTATAAATTTTATTTTTTCTACATGCTAAGGACTACTCTAATATCTACCTAATTTTTATCACTTTAGTACCTTTAAAATTATCTCGATACAATTGCTTTCGTTGTGAATGTTTTTGCTACTCGATAACTAGGTATTTTTGTTGTTCTTAAAGTCAATTATCTAAGATAAAATTCAATACATATTAACTACTCTCTTATCCGACAAAAACGGGACTATGAAAAAAGGTGCCGGTTTCTAGAAAATGCCGGCTTTTAGGGTAAAAAATAATAAAATTTATTAAAAATCTAGTAAAAAAATTCATTTCTTTATTATCCAGTTATCCATATTTATAATTAATAATATTTATAAATAGTAAAAATTATAAACAAAAATAATTAATAAAATATATTATTAAACGAAATTACACTTATTCATATTCATTTTTGCAAAATAAATTGGCGGTTAACATAGTAGTTACTGTACATCTTTCCGTATTCAACTCAATAATGACATCGAAGACTAAACCAGAAATTCTTAAGATCGCTGAAGAAGAGTTCAACCATTGAACTAACAATATTCCAAATTTTCAATCCTAAAACTTTCCCCCGAAAATTGTCATTAAAAATTGCAATTCATCTCACACTGAACTGTAACTATTTTAGTTTATTTACCTTTTATTTTCACTTTTACTTCTTTTATTTTGATAAAATTATTTTAAAATATTATTAATTTGAAATTTAAGATAATGATAAATTTTAATTTTTATTATCGTACGTAAAAAACAATTCTGGTATTAAATATAAAATATAAATATATTAGAAAACTAAAAATTAATAATATTAATAATAAAAAAATGAAATTAATAAATATTAATAAAATATAATAATAATAAAAATAATAAAATATTGATATTAAAATTAATTATAAATTAATAATAATAATAAGTAAAAAATCAAAATATTAATAATATAATAATAACAATAATATTCATAAAAAATAATAATAAAATTAATAATAATTATAATAGTAATAAAATATTATAATAAAAATTAAAATTAAAATTAAAATTAAAATAATAACAAAAATATTAATAATTATAATAATATCAATAAAATATTAATAATAAAATAATAATAATATTAATAAAAAATAATAATAATATTAATAATTATTATAATAGTAATAAAATATTACAAAAAAAAATTAAAATAAAAATAATAACAATAATAACAGAAATATTAATAATTATTATCATATCAATAAAATATTAATAATAAAATAATAACAATAATATTAATAAAAAATAATAATAATATTAATAATTATTATAATAGTAATAAAATATTACAAAAAAAAATTAAAATAAAATAATAACAATAATAACAGAAATATTAATAATTATTATAATATCAATAAAATATTAATAATAAAATAATAACAATAATATTCATAAAAAATAATAATAATATTAATAATAAATATAATAGAAATAAAATATTACAATAAAAATTAAAATAAAAATAATAACAATAATAAAAAAAATATTAATAATTATTATAATATAATAAAATATTAATAATAAAATGATAATGAATAAAGAATAATAAAAATTATTAAAAAAAAAGAATAATAAAAATAATAAAAATTAAGATATTAATAATAAAATAATAACTAAAATATTGATAAAAAATAATAAAAATATTAATAATAATTATAATAGAAATAAAATATTATAATAAAAATTAAAATAACAATAATAACAATAACAAAAAAATATTAATAATAATAATAATAATAATAATAATAATAATAATAATAATAATAATAATAATAATAATAGCAATAAAATATTAATAATAAAATGATAATGAATAAAGAATAATAAAAATTTAAATATTAATAATAACGATAAAATAATAATGAATAAAGAATAATAAAAATATTATTATTAATAATAATAATAAAAATAATCACCTGCAGAGTATTTAAGCAGGATCGAATATCTCTGTTGCTCATGTCAATGACGTTTCTTAGAAGGTTGTGATCAAATTCAACATTTTCTAATTTACCAATTTCATTTAATCGGCGCATCAATTGATTAAAATCCGGTGGAATTATTTTAATAATGTAGCACAATGGTCTTAATTGCCGCAAAGATGGTGCAAATAAATCATTACAGATACATATTATAGGTCTATTGATCTTTAATGGAGATTTTTCCTTCTTTTTCCCAACTATTTTAGTTGAATTCTCGCTTTTATTGGACGCTAAAATAGCATTTATCAAAACATTTACAGCGGCCACTCCAGTTCCATCAATTTCATCGAGAATCAAGCAACAAGGTTTCATTAATTGTTCGTCAGTCGAATCATTCGAAATTCCTAATTTAGTATCGTTTAGTGCTTCGATTCGAATTTTAAAAACTTCTGGGCTACGATCATCACTAGAAACAATGAATCGTTTGATAAATATTAAAAGATTAAAAATAAACATGAAAATCATATCCTTTAAAGTTTAAATGAAGAGTCGTTCCAGATTTAACCATCAACGGCCATAAATGAAAATAACACACAAATGATAGCATTAAATCCCGCCAATTACAGTGAGGATTAGCCACAAATTTGTACCTAATATTAATTAATTAAATTAATTAATTAAACGCCAAAACTTCTTCAATTTTCTAAAATCTTTAATCTATTTTCCCCCAACAATAAATTAATGATAATAATTAGTAAAATAATTAATAATAATGTAAAATAAATAATAGTTAATTAAAATGTCCGTAATTGAAAATTCTGACCAATCACATTCAACCGTTGAAATATCAACCCAATTATGAACTATATATAAAATTTACCTGGCATTGATTTCAACCGGGTGATAGCCGCAACTCTTGGCAACGATTTGTGAAAGAGTTGTCTTACCGAGACCAGGCGGTCCCGACAGTAATACGACTTTTTTCACCGGCATTTTATCTTTGGGATTAATTTGTAAAACCTCCTCGAAATTCGTTCCTTTATTACCAGTATTAAAGTTAGATATTAATTTATCTGTAAATTTTGTATTGCGATTGAAAACATGTTTATCCCAGCTTTTGAACCAACTTAAAAGACTTCGATTAGCTGACTTGATAGTATATATTCAATTCAAATTTGTTATTATATGATAAATTTACTTCAGCTGATAAAAGATCAACATATTTTCTGGGTGCATATTTTGTTACCCAAAGTGTTTTTGAAGATGCGAATAAATTTTCTGAGTGATGAATTGATTTGTGTTCTCTCTTTTTAAACTATCAGTAGTTCAATTTAAAAAATTATACACAATTGTTTATACTATTTCATTAGCCTCGTCTAATATTGAATAAAAACTAGGGCTGGCAATTTCAAAATTCATATTCATATTAGAATTTGAGATATTGCTTTCTTTGTTAACTTTAACATAACATCGATGACCACTTGATAAAGTAATATTTACACAATTTGAATATCTCGGCCTGGTCCAGCTTATTAAAAAATCTTCGTCTATTTCATTCATATTTTCTTGATTCGAATTGGGATTAATATCAACTACAAAAATTAAAAAACTTAACCAAAAATGTAATACTTTGTAATTCATGTTCACTGTCTTCATCCTCTGAGTCATTTAAAACTTTAAATTTTTCTAATTTAAATGTAAATTATAAAATATCTGAAATTAAAATTCAACTTTCCCCTCCAATTTGATCATCAAATGCTAATTTTCTTTTGCAACATTCTAAGTATAAATGTATAAATAATAATTTTAATTTTAAACCATACTATTTTCTAGCATTTTAATTACCAATACCTAACAAAGAATAATAATAAATTAAATAATTGACAAAAATTATTTTAAATCTAATTATAATAAAGGAATATTAAAACAAATGTGTTATTGTAAGAGATTGATAGAAAATTATGTGATTATTAATCCCGTAGTTTTAAATTTTATGTTTCATAGCAAAATTAATTTTATTTTAAAATAAACGTATTAAATAATTCTTTGAGATATTATTAACTGCAATTTTATATTGAATTGTTGTTAAATAATAATATTTTGAAAAAATAAAGGTTCGTTTTAATGAGCTTGATGTTTTGTCGATTGGATTCGTGATCGGATTATTGCCCACACGAAAAATTCCCACACGAAAATTGCCCACAGATAGTTTTGCCCACACGATTAATGCCCACACAGAATAATGCCCACACAGAATAATGCCCACAAGGAAAAATGCCCAAAAGGTAAAATGCCCACATAGACAAATGCCCACATAGAAAAATGCCCACACGAAAAATTATTTTAAATATAAAAATTAAAATTAAATTAAAAATAAATAGAGAAAGACAAATACTTAATACAAATATACATTTTAAATTCATTGTAAATTAGCCAACTTTCTTAAGTATACAATTTTATCTTCTGTTGTACTATATTGTTGCACAATAGTAGATACCGAATCAGCTAATTTTTGGTATTTCCTATATTTAATTTCAGGACGACCCGTTTCTGCGTTAGCTAGTGTCAATGGCAAGCTATATCTCGCTGCAATCTATCAAATAGAAACCAAATGCTGGGATGACTACAGTGGAATAAAGAATTCAATGCATTATGAAATCCCTCACAGCAATTCGTTGTTTTCGGTGATTTCTCCAAAGCTGAATCATAATGATTCCACAATTCAATAGAGAACAGCGGATTTCTACCAGCTGCACCCTCAATATATGTGCCAAAAAATATGTCAGCATTTCACTATAATTCTCTTCTTCCGGATAAGTTGCTGCAAGCTTAGTAAATACTGATCTAACATCAGATGGAGGCACAAATGACAATGCTGCTAATGATTTCAGCTTTAGTTTCATATCCAGGTTGTTTTCAAAAGTAGTTTTTAGACCAACAGAACTAATTTTTCTTGTTATACTTTGGGCCAAATGAAAATAACAGCCTCTCATATCAGTCTGTGGAAATGCAATTCTGACTGCATTCATCGCTGCTTTCTCAAAATCTACTAATATTCTTTCAGGTGCCAAATTTGATAGCAAGTTCTTTAATATTTCAAACATTTTTTTGTATGTATCTCCGTTTTTTTTAACAAAAAATAAATACAAGGTGGATAAGAATTACCAACCTGAGCATGCCAAGTATAAAGTTGATAAAACATGCTTGGAACTTTATCAAAAGTTCCATCTCCGAATATTGTATCTTTATTTAATTCTTTTAAGAGATAAATATCTCCTAAAACCAGAATTCTGTCTGGATCACTTGCACCTGAATCATGAAGTACTAGCTCGGTGTATTTATCTGGAATTTCAAAATTTGTATCTTTAGGTACTGGTAAATGTCCATCTCTTCTAAAATTCAGTAGATTTCGTGATATTGAAGTTTTTTTCGGCATAAACGCTAGTGCTTCACTGCTCACTTCTAATAAAATACTCCCCATTACATTTCTAGGAGTAGCACCAATTGATGTCATCGCATCCTGCATTTTTTTCTTTGCTAAATTACATTCTATTTTTTGTGGGCATGATTCATGGCAATGTTGCGTTGGTTGATTTACAATATTGCCATCTTTAGTTTTTATGATGGAATGACAGTTTATAATGCGATGTTGCCTGCATCTCCAAGTCAAAACTCCATTTGTTGTACGGAAATAGATATACTCAAACCCAGAGTAAATTAAAACTCGATTGCCTCTCTGCGTACTAGAATATTCCATTTTCAGACCTATAAAAATATTTAAAAAAATATCGTTTGAAAATTATGGTATTAAAAGTATTATATTAACAAAAGAGAATTTAAATATTACATATTAGAGGTAAATATATATTGTAAAATTTGTAAATTTATTGTTGATACATTTTAATATTTTATTTTAAATCACTAATAGATTATCTCCTAGATAGAATATAATTTTTGATTTTTTCTCTATTTATTTTAATTTAATTTTAATTTAATTTTTATATTTAAAATAATTTTTCGTGTGGGCATTATTCTGTGTGGGCATTATTCTGTGTGGGCATTAATCGTGTGGGCAAAACTATCTGTGGGCAATTTTCTGTGGGCAATTTTCGTGTGGGCATTTTTCATGTAGGCAATAATCATCTAATCGTTAAGTTAACAAATGAAAAATAATGCCAAAAATTAAAACATTGGAAAGAAACTAAAAGTCAATTATTTAAATATATTATCTGAATTTTTTAGATTGATTTTAACCCTTATGGTAGGAGTCTGTGCTAAACTGATTTTAGTCTAATATATAAGTAGTGAAAATCTATTTTGACAAACCTTTAACGTTTCCCATCTGTTGGTTTCTTAAATTTAAAATTTCCAAATAATAAAGGAATATTCAAAAAGAATCAGAGTTTCGCATACGGACATTATTACATAACAATTTCTGAGCAATGCTAATATAATAAATTTCCATAATATATGGTATTGTGATGTTGAAAAACATTTATTTGACTTGACTCATTGTGAATATTCTGTACATAATAAAGCTTGTCAATGTTATATAATACAACTTGTATAGAAAATATGTCATTTTAGTTTGTTTTTGTTTTGTAAATAAGAACTAAAAATCATTAACTAACATTTATTAAACATAACCAATCAATACAATATTGTCCACATGTAACTGTTAATGGTTCTTGATACCTAATTCTGTTTTAGACAATAGGTTTTGGTAATTTTGACTCTAGCAGAGATGGATAGTAATAACCCATGGTGTCAAACACAAAAATCTTTTCCGGTTTCACATAGACTGCTAGCCAATGTTCCTCACCTAGACTTGAGGATTGAGTATTGACTATTATAACATTGTATTTGTCAAGAAAAAGGATTTTATCTAATGGATAAACTTCAAAAAATTTGTCTCCAAATAGATTTATAATATTTATAAGAAAACAAACTTACTCCATACTTAAACTATTTCATCAAAATCAACTTTGTTTAAACTAAAAAGTTTCGATTAGCTGAAATTTGAATTTCGCTGTCAAATACTCCGTAAATAATTAAGTATGCAGGAGATGTTAGAGCCTTGCTAAATTTAAAATAAAGTCTCAAATTACCATTCTGTGGTAATTGACTTTGATTCCAATCGAAGTCAGGAGCTAAAATGAATGTAAAGAAGGGGTATTTCTTCTTAAAATCTACAATGTCGATTCGACAATTCAAATTTTTGTCCAAATAACCCATATTTCGTATTATAGACTGCATATATGTCGTAGCATAATTATCGTTGTCAAAATCTTGGGTATATGTTTCACGATTATCAGAATTTTTTGATAATGTTAAAGAAGTTATATTAAAATGTTCAAATTTAGAGCTAGTTTCCGTATATGAAATTTGGTAAACGTTTATCACCAAATATTTGTTCTTCATAAAAAGAAGATGAATCTTTGCTTATTACAAAAGAAACAATTTCTTTGGTTTTGATAGAATAAATCGCATGTTGTGAATTTAGACCAATCTGATGACCTGTCACCACTGATGACTCAACCCGTACTCGTCGAACCATTAATTTTGCATCAACCAATTGATATTTCGGTGATGCACCAACAATGGGTGTATCCAAACAAAATTTTGAATTTGATCTCTTCATACGAATGTGTACATTAACTCCTGGAATTAAATATTTCAGTTGATCCATAAAATCTAGTTGTAAGGAGGAACACATTGAAAACAATCTCGATTTTGCAATCCATGTTTTCCTAAATTCTTTAGTTCCATAGCCCATTGGTGCTAGACAAACACCCATTATAGTTTAAAATCGTTTCAATTAAAACTTTGTGTGCATATGTATTGTTGCCGCTTTCGACTTTGATATTATTAAAACCAAATATAACATCTTTAAATAGAGTATGAAACATGATGTTACTCGGTACCACATCTACACCATCTGCCAAATCTTTCTTGTCTTTATCTACAACTTTCATTTGTATTGATAATAGAGTATTATTCAAATCTAAATAATCAGTCTGTAGACCATTAATAAAAATTCAACTTCATTTCTCGAATCAGTAATTGAATTCATGGGAAATACATCTTCAAATATTCCATTTTCAATTAATACTTGTGGAGATGGACGATCAAAAATACACAATTCAGTTTTGCCGGACATTATCATTTTGAAATATTGTTCCACGACCTTTCCATCTTTTGTTTATACGAGTTCTTCGTCGTTTATTCAGAATTTGTTGTGGTGTTAGGTTTTTTATTGGTGGTGGTGGGGATGGTGGTGATGGTGAAGGTTTTTTAGTTTCATTTGGTTTTGAACTTTTTGCTGCACCAGGTATCAATTTCCCAATTTCATCCATTGCATGTCCTTTCAATGTTAGAAGAATTTTTTTATTTTTCATTATCACATCCTTTGTGTTTTTTTTGCCAAAGGAACCAATCTTTTTAAGTATGGGATAGCAAACCGTCCAATTTTTTGATACCATCCAGATCCATATTGTTTAGCAATAAAATATGGTAATTCTCCACCACTTTGACTACCACTATAAAGCGATACAATATCACGATTAGTCACCTTTCAAAAATGTAAAGTCAAATGAGTTTTTGAATCTTTTGGAAATTTTATCAATTTTCCGCTATCATCACGTATATTTTTATATTGTTTATACGTGATGTTGAAACAGATAAATACATAGGATTTTCAATAGATATTTGAACGACTTCATCCTGCTCATGTTTTTCTATCCACACTGATTTCAATAGAGAAAAACTAATATCACCAACAAATATAGATTCAACAATATTAACAATATTACTATAAATGAACATTTGTTGATGAAGTTTAATTATTTTTGGTTTCGCT